>OY992530.1:212980038-213281598 GCA_963921185.1 Dasysyrphus tricinctus
GAAGTCATATGGGCCCTTTTCTATTCATTCTAGCTTAAAATGATGTTGTGTCATGCGTTCGTTCTAGTGAAATTCTTATATTTACGGATGATATGAAGATTTGCAAGACAATAAGTGCTGACCATGACCACAGTCTCTTGCAGGCTGATATTGACAGCTTTACTTTATGGTGTGATAAAAACAGTCTTTCCCTAAACCCTGTTAAATGCCAAACAATTACTTTCTCTAGAAAAAGAGTTGCAAGTGCTTTTAATTATTCTATTTCCCAGCACAAACTGTGCCGTGTCTTTAGCTTCAAGGATTTGGGTGTTCAGTTTAGCTCTAATTTAGAATTCACAGAACACATAAATTATATTTTTAAAAAAGCGAGCTCTATGCTTGGATTTATAAAACGTTGGGCAAAAGAATTTTACGATCCGTATGTTACTCTTTCTCTATATAACTGTTATGTACAACCTCATCTTGAGTATGCCTCTCAAGTTTGGTCTCCCTTCTATGAAATTAATAAAAGTCGTATTGAATCCATACAACATAAATTCATTCCCTTTGCTCTGAAGGGTCTCCCTTGGGCTGATCCTTACAACCACCATATGAACATCGGATTCAGCTACTGCAGGTCCAAACTTTATATCAAAGGCGGGTTTATAATGACTTAATATTTCTTCACCAACTTATAGTTGATTCCCCCGACTTATTAGCCTGTATTGGCATAAATAATTATCGCGAAGGATCTCACCAGTAGCGTACGCAGGATTTTTTCAGTCTCAATTTTTGTGTACAAAAATTTTTTAGGAATCACTAAAATTATAGAACAAAAATGAGTTTTTTTAATTTATTAACCACATAAGAGTTTAAGAAGAAAGAAGTAATATTTCATTAAGAGAACTACAAAAGGATCTAAACAACGTTAGTGGGGTTATATTTGAGGCTGTGAGTGTAAAAGTGGTGTAACCCACTTTTTTTTAATCATATTTTTCATTTTTAATCGATCTTAAATAATATTTAGTTTAAGATTCAAGGAGAAAAAGTCACATTTTTGGAAAGCTTAGACCTTTAAGAATTAATAACTTTGCTTTGCTTAGTAAAAATATGAGATAAAAGAATCAATTTTTTCTAAAAATGGGGTTTTTTGGGATTTTTGGGGATTTTTGCACTCACGGCCATTAACACATATTTGTATTTATTTTTGGAATCTCCTTTTTAATAAAGTTAGATTTTTCAAAGGAAATTCTGTTTTATATGAATTATATTTGGGGCATTTTCGTAGGGATTCGCGCTCAACTTATGTCTTACTGAACTACAAGATAACTTAGAGATCAGCTGATTAAAGTTTTTCAATTCGATTCCTGTATTTATTAAAATAGAAGTTTCTTTAGATAATTGACTTCTAAAGTTGTACACTGGCTAAAATTAAAATAAATTTTAGAAGGTTTAAGTAACAGTTTAAAATGACTATGAATGTTTGCTTTATAAGAAAAGTTAGACAAAATTAGCATTTGTCTACCTTTGATCCAAATACAAAGCTTTTTTGAAATCTCAGGATAGAACTGCAAAACAATTGGGAAATTGTTTCGCGAGAGATAAAGTGGTGGATATCAAATATTTACGCTCCCGAAAAGAAATATATTTACCTCACAGCATTATTTGCATGCAAATTGTTTTTGCACCCAAAACTTATTTTTTTCCATTTTTAAGCCTATAATTTATTAATAGAGGTTAATTAATAACTCAATGGGTAGCTTAGGCAAAGGCAAACATTTTGTGCCTAAAATATTATATAAAATTAAGCACAGAATAGGTGCAAAATTGTTTTGAATAATTTGATTTTTCTTTTGCATGGGGACTGTAAACTATGCTTTATCGTCAAACATTTAGGCCCATTTTATTCAGTCGAAGTTGAACACAACTTTGGGATTTTTATTCTCAACTTAAGAAATCGCTTTTATTCACTCGAAGTTGACTGGTTCAACTTTTGATATTCCAAAGTTGAGAAAATCCAAAGTTGCTCAAATTTGGATTTGCTCAACTCCCCGAAATAGTAGAGTTTAGAGAGCAAACTTGGGATTTTTCTTCATTTCTGTTTATTCAATCAATCAGTGCAGTTGGTTTGACATTTGGCTCTTGACTTCTAAAGGAAAAAAAAAAATAAAATAACTTAAAAGTAAAAATAAAGTTCTTCACGTACAATTTAATAAAAACAATCTAAGAAAAAACAAAAGATGTATCGTCCTAACTATTTCTGGGATAATTGGCCATTATCTTTAAGCATCGAAGATAATGCCGAGGAGGAAACTTTATGTATTGAAAGACGACAATACAAGATGCTTCCACGTATTGGGATCGATAAATGGGACGACCGTGATTTCATTTACCGTTTTCGTCTCTCAAAGCCGACGACAATTATGGTTCTGGAGTTAATAAAGGATTCATTACCTTGCGACGAGAGGCGGTAAAGCACATTGTGAATTAATTACATAGTGAATAACAAGACGTACATCGGGCTTATTAATGCCCATACCAAATGCTATTGTTGCAACCACTGCATGGATGCGATCAAGGGTAAATTCATCGTGGGTCTTTTGAAGATTTTTGCAATCCAGCATGATAAACACCGCCGAGATAACCGTTTGAAGCTATCACATCGGCAACTTCTTCCGTTATTTTATATACATATTGTTTTGTAAATCGAAAAGAAAATTCTCGGACGAGTCCACTTTTGTTTTAACTAATTAAAATAAAATAGTTTCTACAATTTCACTTTTGTTTTCCGATTTGTTTTTTTTTTTTGTTTAATGCAAATCAGAAGTTGAAACTGACATTAACAAGTGTCATCTGTCACAAATATCCCAAGGATATTTTAGAAACTGCAAGTTGGCCAACTTTAGAATTTTAACTGCGGAGTTGGGATTTAAAGTAGTGAATAAAAGCATTTTTCAACTTCTCGTTCAACATCGGATTTGAAATCAACTCGAAAGTTGGCCAACTTTGGATTAATCAGAAAGTTGAGCAATAGTGAATAAAATGGCTCTTAATTGTTTCCGCTCACTCCTATGACAGATAGATTCTTCCCATATGATAACTGCCTCAGTGTTAGTCTCAATTTATCGATGAACTGACATTTACTCCAACCCTAAAAGTTTATCCTCATCGGTAGAATCTCTTAGGTCAACTTTTAGACGTTTCACTGTCGAAAAAGTTCTTTCCGGTGTGCATGTTAAAACCGTTAGAGTCGCGAAAATTTTAATAAGCTTGTGTATGTGAATCATATTATGTATGGCATTTTGTCTACACATTACACATTAGTTTTTATTGAACGGAAATTAATATTTACAATTGGTTCTTAATTCTATTCTTATATTATTATTACATTGACATTTTAATTTGTTTTGGCACATAAGGGGTCTAATTTTATACATTGTTTTATTTTTATAAAAATTATTTAAAAGATTGTGATTGATGATTATACTATTTAATACTATGAGGATGATTCATCTCGGGTTGTTCAAATCCGGTTGTCTTTTGGAAGGATGTGGGGTGGCATTTTGTCTACCATATCATTCATTCAGTCTTTAAACTTAAAATTGTCACGATCCAAAATTTTTTAAAAATTGAAGTTTTCTTCTTTAAATTTTTGTTCGTTTTTGCCAAGACTCAAGGGAATCAGAATACACGAATCTCATTTTAAGCTGACTTAAGAAATCATCAGGGTTACAATATTCATTAAAAACTATGTAGTACGTGAGTTAGGCCGTGTGCCAATTGCGTTAAAATCCTGGTTAAATTTGATCCCATGGCTAAATTTTGACATTACTGAGGTGAATATAGACGTCAAAATTTAACCTGCTCAGGAGCTCGTTAAAATTTTAGCCAGTGGTTTATTTTTGACATGCTCATGATAGAGTGAGGGAGATGAATGTAGATAAATATTTTATTTTGCTGTCATGAAGTCATGAATCATTTCGGGAAAGATTAAAAAAAAACTAAAATCAAATGAAAAGATTAAGAAATATAGACAAAGGCCTAGAATAATGAACTCAAGAAATCAAAACAAAGAAATATTCAATATTTTCATTTGTACAGGGTCTCATGGATCTTTTCAAAGTACAAATTTTCAAGCGTAGGTAAATTTTAACGGCACTTCAAATGATCTCCTTTTAAAAATTCGAAATTCTCTTCCCCGTTTGTTTGAATTACCAGCGAAAAATCCTTTAGAATGCAAAAGAATCAATAAAATTTATTGAAAATACTTTTTCAGATGATCATTTATTTTGCAAACTGAATTATTTGTTCAGCGAACTGTCATTACAAGAAAAAAATACAACAACAAAACTGATGGGATATGTTTGTTTTAATAAAGTCCCATTTAATTCAATTGACACAGCAAAAACCTTAAATTTTATTCACCCCTATAAAAACGGATTAAATTTAGCTGGGACCAAATTTAACCAGAATTTTAACGCAATTGGCACACGGCCTTAAATCAAATTAAATTAATTAATAACCATCGCACAAATTTGAGTACAAATTTTATACTAAAATGGAAAGTATGATTTATAAATGTCTTTCTCAAAAATTTCGGGGGGGGGGGGGATCAAACCCCTGTGATCCCCCCCCCCTGGGTATGGCCTTGCAAGTCTTGAATGTTTCAAGGCATACTATTTGGCCCTGAGCTCAAATCCGTCATCCATTTCTGCCATCAGCTCACGTTTTCGAGATAAAAAATTTAAAATAACAGTTTTTCACCATTTTTGAGTTTTTATTAAATTAGTAACGATTGCTCTAATCTTTTTCCTCAAAATGTGGTCCAAATATTTTCAATATCTTTGTTACTCTCTGAGATAACCTTAGTTGTCGTCGTCACCTTCTTTTCACTATTTTTGAGGTTATGTAACAACACGATAAAATAATTTCAAAAAATATTGTAATGATTCCTGATCTAAGGTACTATCCTTCCTATTTTAAATCTGTCCGATAAATTTGTTCCTCTCTCTAGAAAGCCATTGTTGAAATTCATGTGTTTAGCATATTATACCGCGTTTTAGCCTTCTTATTAAATAACGTAGGGACAGGTGAATACTTACATACATCTAACTAAGGATTTCTCCAGAGACAAAACCAAATATTGGAGATTCTTTTTGAAGGAAAAGATTAGTTCTTTCAGGAAACATTGCAGATTTAGTTGAAAAATGTATTTTGAAAAAAATAGTGCAAAATATTTTACGAAATTAAATTATTTGAATCTAACCAAGGTATGTCACTTGCCCCTCTGTGTACGCAACTGCCCCTTCCCATAGTAAAAATACTTGCATTGAACTGTTCTACAAAGAAACCCTTATCATTTCTGGACTTAAGTTATCGTACTCTTGCCTGAAGCAGTAATAAGCAATAAGGTGTCTACAACGCAATATTAACCACTTTTCTTATAATTTTTATCAAAATTTTGGTTATTTTCCCAATTTGCATGAATACTGCTTATTTTTGGTCTGCTATTTTTTTTAGCTTGAAGAAAAATTTTTTTACTTATTTAATAAAATCAAACAATTTCTTGTCATTCATTACATGGATTTATAATTAATGTGGCTTAGTAAATTTTAAAACGATTACTAAGCGTTGTGTAAATATTACTTATACCTATTCAATAATTTAGGTGCGGCTTTCACACTGCTATTATTTTGACCTTCTCTTGTATATACAAGTAACTTACTGGCTCCATGCAGAGGTGCTCTAAGTTAAACTAAAATAGCTTAATGCTGATGCATTTTTAAGCCTCGTTTTTCATATTACATTATATTCTTTGGGCCAAGAAAATTGCTTAGCCCCAATTTTTCGTCCAGTTCTTGGGATATGGGATATTCACAAAAAAAGAATGTCACACATTTAATATTGGTCAGTATTGATTCAATAAAGGTCAACTAGTTTTAGAAATTGGCTAGTTACCTCCTTGTAATCAAGGCTTAAAAGTTCTCAAAGTGAATCAAGGTCACGTGATTTTTGACACGTCATTTGTAGGATACTCGCAAAAAATTTACAAATAAAAATAATTTATCATTCAATTTAAAGCCACAGTTATTATTTTTTAAAAGTTGGAAGGCAACTAGTATTTCTCTTGTTTATGATAGTCACAAAATTCTATCATCTATTTCAGTCATAGTTTGTGATCGATTTCATACAGGTGGATGAAAAAATTTCAGACTGACAACATGATAAACGTGATTGCGAACGAGAAAGTGATTGACACGAGAACAAGTTCTGTGAGTAAGTATGAAATGAGTAAAATTGAATTTTTTCCGTAGAAAGTCTATATGTATAGGAAATAGTAGATATACCTATTTCCCTTTAAACTATTATATATATTATTTATTATGTTTTAAACAACAAATCTAGCTTCTACTTAAGTGAAGACATTTTACGAAGTTTATCAACTTTATTTGTTTACCATATATACAAAATGTATTTTTATCCTTGTCTTTCTTTTGTTTTGGAATGACCTCATAAAATTTATTGCTTCATTTAAAGTTGGCATTGTTCGTGCAGAATAAGAACTTTGTTTATGATTAAAGGTCATTGGTTCTTTGGAGAGATAAAAACTTTTTAAACCTTTTTGGTGAACTTTTCTTTGAAGTTTCTTTTTCGTTCTTTTTGATTTAACTGTCATCTTTATCCAACTTTTCAGTCACCACTTGTTTGTTTTTTCTGGAAATCGAAACCAGCAAAATAAAAATAGTTGTTATTCTATTCTAATTATTATTTCACTATCAGAAGCCGACAAGTGAATTGGAATGGGGAATTGTTGCAAAGCAATTTAACAACCTTGGCAATTATCTGAATTATGTGGGTAAATATACATTATATGACAATAATAGTGGTAAATATATAACTCTTCAAACCCAAATACACTAAGGATATCCAACTTTTCCACTGTAACATCTTTATGGATTAAGTCCACGCGGATTCTAATTGGGACAATAAGTTTAAATAAAATAAAATAAAATAAAATAAAATAAAATAAAATAAAATAAAATAAAATAAAATAAAATAAAATAAAATAAAATAAAATAAATAAAATAAAATAAAATAAAATGGGTTACGTACGAATGACCGACAAAAAAAATGTCGACTGGTTAAAATGTCGACTTTTATCGACTTTTTTGTAAGTTAAAATACCGACTTATTAAAATGTCGACAGTTGGAAATGTCGATTTGAAAAAACGCCGACTGCCGTGATACAACTCGATAAAAATATCGACTTGTTGGTATTTTTCCCATACAGAAAAGTGGGGAGAGTACGATAACTTAGGCACCAAGAAATGATAACGGTTTTTGGTAGAACAGTTCAATACAAGAATTTTTTCTATAGGAGGGGGGGGTCTTTCTCCCCCCGTTTGGTCAGTAGGGGCATTTTCATAAAAAAAGTACTTAAAGAATAAAAAAAATTATACAAAAATAACGGTAATACTTACAGGTAAGTTTTATACTTTTTTAAAGCCAATACTCCGTTCTATTTGCTTATTTTTAAATCAAGTGAAATCTATGCATGGTTTTTGAAAAAATGAATTTTAAACTCAAAATTTGCGAGAAAAAAGCATACACAATAGGTTTAAAGTGTAATTTCTCAAAACTGTAAAATTATATATCATTTTTTTTCTGAAATTCGTTGCTCTAATTAATTCTTAATCAAAAACTGAAAACTAGATGATTCTATGTCTTCTAGTTTTTGAGAAAATTGAAAATTACTAAAACTACTACCGTACAAAACTCGAATGTTTGCTCGTTTTTTTAATGATCTAAGTGGGTATGCATACTTTGAACATTTCAACTGCCTTGTATATATTTGCTTAATCCAGATTCTTTAAATGCAAAAGAAACTTTGCATACACCCAACCTCGCACCTACCCCAAATCCTATAATGTGCCCAAGCAGGGGGGTTGCATACATACCTCACTGTTTATACGCCAGCCGTAATACGTAAGCAAGCAAAAACCAAACATCCCATACAAAAGTAGTTATAGTAATTATCGATTTTTTCAAAAACTAGAAGACAAAGAATCATCTAGTTTTCAGTTTTTGATTAAGAATTAATTAGAGCAACGAATTTCAGAAAAAAAAATTATATATAATTTTACAGTTTTAATAAATTACACTTTAAACCTTTTTTTATGTTTTTTTCTCGCAAATTTTGAGTTTAAAATTCATTTTTTCAAAAACCATACATAGATTTCACTTGATTCAAAAACTGGCTAATAGAACAAAGTATTGGCTTTAAATAAAGATATCATACTTTGTTGTAAGTATTACCGTTATTTTTTAATATTTTTTTTACATTTTTGGTACTGTTTTTATGAAATTGCCCCTCCCACCCAAACGGGGTGAGATAGACCCCCCTCCCATAGAAAAAAATGCTTGTATTGAACGGTTCTACAAAAAATCGTTATTATTTCTTGGCGCCTAAGTTATCGTACTCTTGCCAGAAAAGTCGATATAAAATATAAATCGGCATTTTAACCAGTCGACATTTTGACCTGTCGATATTTTGTCTGTGGGTCATTTGAAAGTAAACCAACGAAAACGCTCTGCCTTAAATGTTTGCATGGAATAACTACATTATAAACTCAATAATCCTAAATTCTTGTCTGATTTTTTAACATGAACTTTACAGTTTTTTGATGCTGTGGAAAATTTAAGACTATGTTTAATGCACAAGTTCTTATTTCATTCTTATAATAATTAACTTATTTAGATTGTTATTAATACTATATTACCTTTTGTTTAGCTTCAAGAAAGTTCAATAGAACGCATTTTTGTTGCCTACCTACATTATACCTAATATCTCGAACTTTTAACTGCCAAGCAAGCGCGCGCTTGTAAACATCACTCCCTAAAACTATGATCTGATCAAAATGTCGACTTTCAAAATGTCGACTTTTAAAATGTCGACTGTTGAAATCTCGATTCATAAAATCTCGATCACTGTCGACATTTTGAAAAATCGACATTTTAAAAAGTCGGTCAAATTTGTGTCTATATTTTGATCTGTCGGTCTTTTAACCAGTCGAGATTTTTTCTGTCGAGATTTTAAAAATCGATCTTATAGAGTCAATATTTCAAAAGTCGGCATATCGTACCCAATCCAATAAAATAAAATAAAATAAAATAAAATAAAATAAAATAAAATAAAATAAAATAAAATAAAATAAAATAAAATAAAATAAAATAAAATAAAATAAAATAAAATAAAATAAAATAAAATAAAATAAAACAAAATAGAATAAAATAAAATGAATTAAAATTAAATTAATTACAAATCTGGGTCAACCCACAATTTTTTTAATTTTCTTAATGGTATAGATAATTTAAATGTCAACGACTTTTGGGAAATCCTGTAGGTAGGTAGATTGAAAATGTTGTATGAGCGTAACACTAGCTCTGTGTCCAATTATCACTGGATTGCGTCGTTTTGATACCATAACTCATTTTAATTGTGGATGAAAGCGGATTAAAGTGGGGGTTTGTGGACATATGATTGTATGTGAGATTTCCTCATGTGCCTCCATCTGCTCACTCCACATGATAAAAGGTTTTCAGTGAGGATCACCACCCTCCCAAGAAAATAAGATAAGTATTCCTTGGTTTTAAATAGAATGGCTGTGGTGTATGGTTTTGGTTATTTGTCAGCCAGCACAAACAACGGGAGGTGGGTCATAAGACACTCACTCGACTGGACCGCATCTCGCCCCAGATAGCTACATTATGCCAAGCTTGGCAGATAGCAGAATAGCACCGAAGTGCGATCAGTTCAACCGTATGATCTTCATTTTTTCATGGAGCATCATGAATCCCCACAGAAACCCGGATTCCGATTGCTCACGGTCCTTGGGTCTGAAGGGGAACATGATACAAAAACAACCGATTTTCGTCTTAGATCCATTTTGTCATGTAAAAGAGATTACATTTTTGATCTTCATTTTGGAAAGTTTGCTTAGGTCTTCAAAAAATGCCACTCCAAACGATTGTGCTCTTATTCTGGCTAGAGCAGGACATTAGCAAAGAAAATAAAGGACTTTTTCCTTTTCTTGCTGTTCTCCGCAGCTACGACAGTGAATATTGTAAGGAATACCCAGCCTCGCCGCATGTTCTCCTACTGGCCAGTGTTCAGTACGACCCTGGCTGTGTCTTGCTTACATATCTACATATCAGATTAATTGTTCGGGATTTATTATAGGCGGGCCAGATCCTTCTATATAATTTACATTTGGTTAAGCTGCTCCACCTAGGATTGGAATTACTGAGGAAAACTGACAGTATATTGCCCTTCACAACTCCAAGGGGAATGTTGACCCATTCCATTCTTTTTGAGACCTAATAAGCAGTGTTCATAGACGCGTCAATGGATTCCACTATTGACTCAGATTCGGTATATTGCGCAGTTTGATTTGATTTACGATTTGGCTAAACTTCGTCCAGTCAATTTTTTAGGGTTTTTATAGGGAGCAGGGGCCTTAGACTCGAAATTAATATTGAAGAGGATTCATCTGTAATCCGAAAAAGAATAAACAAGGAACACTCTAAAATTCCCAACTGATAGCTCAAAGTTATTGTTATTGTTTTCAATAATAAATACCTCTTTGACATTCCGTTAAGTTGTTTTCAATAATAAAATCAAAAAGAGATTTACCTCGTTCATTAATCTCCAAACTCCTCCAGAGAGTACCAACCTTTGTCGTTGGTTAGCATCACATCCAATCAGGATGTTAGTCCCTTTCGCAGTTGTTGTTCGGTTGAAAGCGTGCGCAACTCTTCTCTTCTGTCATGCACCGAATAAGCGGAAGCCGCCAGTAAGCCGTCTGCATTTCTATTGTCCAACAGCTGACAACTCACATATCGGAGATGCAAAGGACACAAAAAGCTTTTAAGTGTTTTTTTAAGCTAAAATACATGTCTAGGCTTACTTGGTCGTGGTTTGTTGTTCTGTAGAACAGATCATAACACCCACTGTTCCTGAATGATACCAAACATCGATGTTTTCCTCAGGAAAACCGTCAGATTATCTGATGCATATTTCGAGTACTTCAGATTAATCTGAATGACCTTCATCAGCATCGCGTTTTTAGTTCGATTTGGATTCTCCGCAGTCAGGGCCTGTTGGCTCGATGGGCTCCTCGACTCCATAAATGGCATCGTCAATCTCGACATTGTCATCAACTTTGTCGGGGTCTACTCCCTGACTAGGTAGAATCTTGATCTTGGCACACCTGATGCTAAAACGGAGTTTAAAGTCAGCCTTATCAAGTGTCCCTATGCTTTCCTTAGAAAATAAGAGGCGCTGTTCTTCTATGATACATCGATCCTGATGAAATGACCATCCAGTCACGCATCGGAATTAGAGGATTTAGCCTCTGAAGACCGTGGATCAGCGTCTGTCTGCTTGGTTAATTGCTGTGAGGGGCAACCAAATGCACGTATTTGGTTGTCTAGGGATGTTTTTAGCTTGGAATAGCATGAGTTTAAAACCATCCTAGTCATTGCTGATCTTAGTAATGCATGACCCCAGGAAATCCCTGGAAAACAAGTCCACGCACTTGATTACCCTGTATCCCCTGAGCATCTCACCATAGTCAAAACTACGGAAGGGGTCGTCGGTCGCTTGCCGTCATAGTGTAGGAGAACACCATCTCCGAGAGCTTGGCCCCGATAGAGTTCCAAACTTCCAGCAGACCTCTACTGTTAGTGGAGAGCTCATCCACAACCAATATCTGGAGGTCATCTCTGACAAACTTACTAAAATACGCGGTTGCGCCACTCTGGAAGGTGGCACTTTCTCTACTTTTTTTCGGGCCATCAAACTTGTTCCTCTTTGGAGGTTGGTTGGTCTTGTCGCGAGACCTATTGCATTTGACAGCTTTTTCCTGGTTGGATTTTTCTTGTGTAGCAGGAAGACTGTTGTAATTCTCAACAATCTTCTGGTACAACGTACCAATCGGCACGCTGAACGCTTACGACGTTTTACCTTCTGTGCGGTATAGTAAAGTAAAAACAAATTAACACAAAATTGCAAAAAGATCTCGATCCCCTAATGGTGAAGACACCATGTCTTCCAATAAAAAAAATCCAAAATATTG
The DNA here is from genome assembly GCA_963921185.1 of Dasysyrphus tricinctus. Taxonomy (NCBI): domain Eukaryota; kingdom Metazoa; phylum Arthropoda; class Insecta; order Diptera; family Syrphidae; genus Dasysyrphus; species Dasysyrphus tricinctus. The sequence goes on from OY992530.1 coordinate 212,992,155, forward strand.
GATACGCCTTCAAACTCATCCAGATTCGGAAAAAGACATTGATTGCGATAATGAAATAACTTCACCACCAATTTCAAACAAGAAATCTAAAATTCCGTCTGTATGCGTTCTTCAACAAAATAGTGAAACTGTGCATAGTTTACTATCTGAATTAAAACTAGAAAACTATTTTCTTTCTATTGGCATCAAACTAATTTGTGAAAATTTTGACACCTATGTATGATAAAGTGTGTGCAGCATTAAAACTAAAAAACTGGCAATTTTATACCCATGATCTGCCATCAGAAAGGTTATTCAAAGTCATGTTGTATGGTTTGCATGAACTGAGCACAATCGAACTCAAAAAAGAACTCATTTCAATTGGACTAAAATGCCAAAACATAAAACTTATAAAAAAAAAATACGACCAATTTATTGATTGTTCTATCTGGTTTATTTAGATATCGGTTCAATTAGATTGAGTGAATTAAAAAAGAATTGTCGTTCGATTTTTAAAACGCAAGTGAGATGGGATTTTGCTCGGAGACAACGAAACAAAATAACCCAGTGCTACAATTGCCAAATGTATGGCCACGGAGAAAAACACTGTCATATTAAAACTCACTGTGCTAATTGCTCCGAAAACCATGACACGAAAGACTGTAAATCAACGAATATTAAATGTGCAAATTGTATGGAAACCCATAAATCTACCGATCCTGTTTGCATAAGTCGTAAAAGTTTTTTTGAAATTCGAGAAAAACTATCTTCAAGAAATAAATCAGGTACGATCACAAAGCGAATCTATCACGAGCCTCATACATATACATCAAATCCCGATGACTTTCCCGCTCTTAAACCCCACAAGAGCAATGTATCATCGACCTCAACAGCAGCAGCACCGAATAGAACTAATGCAAGCAGTAATGTCAATGTAGTTCAAAAGTAGAACAATTCAATTGTATTGCACAATTAGCAATTAAGTATTTATATGCAGGTAAATGATGATAAACACTAGCTTAAATATAATTTGTTGGAATGCTAGAGGCATTCGGAATAAATCTGTAGAATTGTTTGCTTTTTTAAGCAAGAATAATATCGATGTAAGCCTTGTTAATGAAACATGGCTTGACAAAAACATAAATATATCTAATCAAGAGTATAAATGCTATCGATTAGACAGAGAGGAGAGAATGGGAGGCGGTGTTGCCGTGGTTATTAAAAGAAAAATTAAACATAGATTACTTCCAATTATTGATACAAAGGTAATAGAAAATATTGGTGTTGAAATACCATTCACAAATGGGCATTCGATTAAAATATTTTTTGTTTATTTTCCAGGAGGTAATACATCAGAAAGTAAAAGATTAAATTTAAAAAATGATTTGCGTAAGCTTGTCTCTTCAAATGAAATTTTTTTGGTTGGTGGAGATCTCAACTGTAGGCATAGGAATTGGGGATGTGTTAGAGCAAACGCATGGGGTAATATATTATATGATATGAATTCTAGGCATCCATTTAATATCTTGTATCCTCCACGCCCCACTTGCATACCACCCAACAATAGAACGAATCCTTCAACCATCGATCTTTTTTTAACGAATAGGCCAGACATTTTTAGCCAGCCGATAGTTATTAATGATTTAAGTTCAGATCATCTTCCTGTTATGTGTAGTGTTAATCATGCACCTCTTGAAAACGAAAATATGGTTTTTGATTATAAGAACGCTAAATGGGGCAGATTTAAAAGGGTAATGCGTTCCAAATTAGGAAATTTTCCAGAGATAGATCCTAATCATGTCAATAGTGATCAAATCAATGAAGCTGTAGAAAGTTTTACAACGGCTGCTCTCGAAAGCATAGCACAGTCTGTTCCTAAAAAAAAGTTTTTGCATGAAAACACAAATTCACTTCCCACTAACATTGTCCAACTTATTAAACTGAGGAATAGGTATAGGACATTATGGATGAGAACAAGAGATGATTTTTATTCTACAGAAATTAAAGTTCTTAACAATTTAATTAAATCATTTACTGGTGATTACAAAAACAAATCGTGGAATTCAAAGTTACGAACTTTGGATAAGGCTAGTAAGCCATTTTGGAACCTGGTGAAAATAGTTAGAAAAAAGAATAGTCAGATCCCAGCGTTAAAAACAGGAAACTCTGTACTACTGACAAATTTTCAAAAGGCTAATGCTTTAGCATGTGAATTTTCTAGAAATCACCAAGTAGCTAGCAACATTATTACTAGTGGCCCTATTGAATCTGCTGTACAAAGATCTCTTGCACTTATTAGATCTCAACAAATAACTGTTGATGATGATGTTATAACATTACAGGATGTTAAAACTATACTGAGCAGTCTTAAAAATTCCAAGAGTCCTGGATTCGACGGCTTGAAAAATATAATTTTGAAAAATCTGCCAAGATCAGGTGTGAAATTTCTTCAAGTCCTTTTCACTGCTTGCTTTAAGATTGCTTATTTTCCAAAGAATTGGAAAACTGCCAAAATTATTCCAATTCAAAAACCTGGTAAAAATCCCTCTTCATCTAGTAGTTACAGACCCATAAGTTTGCTTAGTTCTCTGAGCAAATGTCTTGAGAAACTAGTAAGAAATAAAATTTCAGAGCATTTAAATACGCATGATATACTTCCAGCAGAACAATTTGGGTTCAGAAGTCATCACTGCACAGTTCATCAAGTACACCGAATAACTAATGATATTAAAATGAATCTTTCATTAGGGAAAAGCACTGGAATGGTGTTCTTGGATGTTGAAAAAGCATTTGATACGGTGTGGCATGAAGGCCTTTTACATAAGCTTATGGTTCTTGATTTTCCACTCTTTATTATAAAAATAATTAATTCATTTTTATCTGAAAGATCTTTTAAGGTTTCAGTCAGTAATTCGCTTTCTGATTTATGTGAAATTGTTGCAGGTGTACCACAAGGATCAGTTCTTGGTCCATTTTTGTATATAATATATACATATGATTTTCCGCATTTGACAGACTGTAAATCAGCAATTTTTGCAGATGATACATGCTTGTATTCATCAGATTCAGTTGGTTTCAACATTGAAACCAACTTGCAATCTGCACTGAATAACTTACTTACATACTTTAATGATTGGAAAATTAAAATTAATGCTGATAAGACTCAAGCTGTCTTTTTCACAAGGAAAAGAAAAGCTTGTTTCTTACCCAGCAATAGGCTTTAAATAAATGGTATCCCAACAGAATGGAAATCTAGCGCTAAGTATCTGGGAGTACACTTAGACAAAAAAGAGACTTCATATTCAGGAGTCAATCAATAAGGTCAGCTTGGCTATAAAAATGTATCCATTTATCAATAGAAAATCGAAGCTCAGTACCGAAAATAAACTTATTATATTTAAAGTTATCTTTCAGAGCATAATGTTATATGGATCGCCTGTATGGGGTAAATGTGCTAATAGCCATTTACTTCGGTTACAAAGAATTCAAAATAAAATACTTAAAATGATGCTAAATCTACCATGGCATTATTCTACAGAAGATCTCCACGCATTGGCCAATGTCGAAAAAGTTTCATTGAGAATAAATTATTTATTTGAGCGATATAATATATCTTGTAGTTCATCCGAAAACTACTTAATCTCGAATCTTGCTATCTAAAAAAAAAAAAAAAAAAAAAAAAAAATACAAAAAAAAAAAAAATCACGAAAAAAAATGGTTAATAGCTCTATATTTATTTGTTTATTGTTGGCAATTATTTTTATTTATTTTGTTCAATTATTTATTTATTTATACATGTATTTATTTCCTTGTAAATTCATTTGTTAAAATATTTATTTATTTCATTTTTATGTTTATTTATTTGTTTTAAATTTGTTCAGAGGTTTATAGTAAGTAAGTAAGTAAGTAAGTAAGTAAGTGAATTTTATTTCATCTTTAAATTTTCACAATTTGTTTGAACAATTCATTTGAGCAATGGCAAAAGCCGTCAGCCAGATTGACAGTTAAGATGATTAAATATATTCATATAAAGTTTACAAAAAGAAATTTATAATTCTATTTATTAATTTTTTATCTGCAGGTAGATATAACAGCATTTTTATTGACGAGGTATTCGATAATGGTTTGCGATATTTCCGTTTATAATCGTGGTTGACTTTTGGTTCATGCTTGAGTTTGGTGATGTTTGGCAATTTTAATGATTTGCAACATAAAACTAAATGATTAAACTTCGGAATATAGTCTTCTATACGCAAGAGCATCTGAGATAAAGTTACTTAGTGATTTCCAGTTGGATCCGTTCAATATATTACGTACTTCATCCATAGATAGAAAGGATTGCTGCCAGTGATGTCGTCTCGTTTCCTGAAGAATTGGACATCTACCTAATAAATGGTAGACGTCTTCCTTCTCTCGCAAATTGCACAGAGTACAGAGGGTTGGTAGATCGAGTCTATATGGTCGGAAGTTCAATGGCAACAATTCACCCCTAGTCTTAAATATTATACTTATTTGTTGTATACTGAAACTTTCGTGGAAGTAGTTGCGCTCTGACAGGCTATGATTTAGTTCCTTGTAAATCAAACGACTAGATGAATTACCGGCTTCTTCCAAAAATGATGCATGGATTTTTTCATCTAGTTTTCGTAGAATAGTATCTAGTGCTGGCCTCCAAGTTGCTCTGTCCTCCCATCTCAGAGATAACTCCACTCCTAATTCTTCGCTTAGTTCTTGCCATTTTGCAAAAAATTGTAAATTCCTTCGCAACAGTTGCTGAAGAACGACTTTGGGTAGACGATGGTCGGGAAGTTCCACTATTTTCAGGATATAATTGAAATGCAGTCTCAGTGTAAACAGCCGAAGTAATGGCAGACCCGTTTCAACATATACCATGTACGTGGGAGTATGACTGGGAAGCCTGAAGAGCTGCTTAATGAAGTGCCTTTGGAGCTTTTCCACCTCTTCATGTTCTTCATATCCCCATACCTGACATCCATAACACATTATTGATTGGGCAGTGGCCTCAAAAAGCTTGTATTTTGCTTTGCTTGGGACATCATTCCTGCATAGCACATTTTTCCACGCACAGCTCAGAGCTTTTTTGGATTCCTTAAGTTTTCCTTGTAAGTGCTGATTAAAGGTTAGTCTAGGTGTTATAGTAATACCAAGATAGCGATAATTTTTGGCTACTTCTAAGGAATTAGAACCTAGGTGCCAGTTTTCATCCCTTGAATAGCGACCTGTATTATTCCGAAATACCATGACTTTAGATTTTGCTGGATTGATCTCAAGATTCCAATGCTTGCAATAGTCTTCGAGTCTATTGATCATAAGTTGAAGCATGTTTGGTGTTTCGGCAAGTAAGACTATGTCGTCTGCAAACATTAAACCTTTTAAAGCCACTTGGTTGAATACAATGCCTCCAGGTAGGTAATGAAAAAGGTCATCTAGGAAAAGGCTAAAGAACAGTGGGCTGAGCTGGCATCCCTGTTTGACTCCTGAATCAGTGTTGAACCATTCTGACATGGAAGTTCCGTCCCATACTGCTGTTTTGTTATTGTTGTACATACTTTTTATTATATTTAGCATTTTTGAAGATATGCCAATATTGCTCAGCTTCAGAAAAAGAGCTCTTCTGTCCACAGTATCAAAGGCAGCTCGGAAATCCACAAAAAACGCATATAATTTTTTTCCACTGCCAAGATATACTCTTCCAATATTTGTAAGGATAAAAAGGTTGTCTACCGTGGAATAATTTGATCTAAAGCCTGCCTGAAACTCGCTCAAAAGACCATTTGTTTCAACCCATGAAGTTAACCGATTAAGGATTATGCTTGTGAGCAGCTTCAGCAGCGTATTTAGGAACGAAATTCCTCTATAGTTCCCAGGATCGTTTGGATCTCCCTTTTTAAAAATAGGGAATATTATATTCCTTTGAAAGTTTTCTGGTACTATGCCTTCCGAGAAAATAATATTGAAGCCTTCTGTCAGAAACTGGACAAAGTCTGGTGTACCATTCTTAAAGAACTCGAAGCTTACTCTATCCTCTCCTGGTGCTTTGTTGTTTTTTCCTTTGACGATGGCACTTTGTACTTCTTCCGTAGTAATATCCCTGTCTAATTCTTCTACATGTATTGATGGAAGTGCAAAGTAGTGTGATGTTGTGCCATCCTTAGCATTCAACAGTGTCTGAAAATGCGTTGCTAGAATGTTAGTGTCAACCTGCGTACCAATTACATTTTTGGATCCATTCAGCACTCGAATCAACTTCCACAATGTCTTAGAATCCTTAGCTTGCGTGATTTCATTTAATATACCTTGAAAATAACCTTGGCGTTTATTTCTGCACAGCTCCTTGAATACTCTATTACTCTCTTGGTACATTCTTTTTGATAGATCCGAGTTCAACTTCCTTGTTAGCTTGAGCAGTCCAAAAGATTTTTGTCTTGCTAAGGCACATTCATGATCGAACCAAGCTTCTCTTTTTGTATGTAGTTTACAACCCTGAAATGGTTTGGCTGCCTTTTGTATAGCTGTAATACATGCTTTCGCAAAACTTTCAGGAGTTAAATCTTGTGAAGAAATTTGGGTTATTTCGTTTGAGAGGTTTTGCTGGTATACCAAACGTTTTGATTCATTCCATTTCAGTTTATCCGGCAATATTAGGTTTTTTACAGAACTTATGTTAGAGTGCGTATCAATGAAGGTTGTAAGAGGCATGTGATCGGAGTAAGGTAACAACTTCACTTCCAGGTCAATCGTTAATTTTAGCCAAGAACCTTTTACGAGGCAGAAGTCAATAGCTGAGCAACTAGTGCCTCTTATAAATGTATAATTGCCTTCTCTATCACTCTTACTCCGCCCATTTAAAAGAATTAAGCCTACCTCCTCACACATATCAATGAACTGTTTGCTTTTTCGATCCGCTAAATTATCTTGCGTTGTTCGTATGATAGAAAAATTGGAATTAAGGAAGCTTTGTTCATCGCTTAGAACTTGAGCATCACCTAGTCTCGTATTACAGTCGCCTATAATCATTACATTTTTGGGATTCACACTTAAAAGTAGGTTATATACATTTTCAAAATCATCATTCCAGTTTGAGCAGTTAATGTATACCGGAAGAATATGTAGTTTCTCATTGTTGAAGTAACATTCCACCAGAGTATTTTCTAAAAAGTTGACAAATTTGCACATTTTTTTGTTGAATAATTCCATATTAATACCATATACGGCGCCACCACTAGCTCTACCTCTTGTATGTAATCGTGTGGCCGGGATCCAGTGAAGCTTGAAATTTGGAAACTTATTGACGTATAAGTGTAAATCTTTGTCTTCGACGAACGTTTCATATAAAAAAAATATATCATGACCTAATATAAATTCAAAAAAATCATTATATAATAGCTTATTTTTAATTCCTGATATGTTGTATGCAGCAATTTTTAAATTATGAGATTTACTTAAACTAACTACTTGGCTGACGGCAGAATTACTAAAAATGATTTTGCGACACAGTTGGTGTTATTTGCTCATCTCTATCTATACTAATAATTGTACTAGATTTAAATACATTTGATCCAGTTTCGGGTTGAATGCTGCCATTATTATTTGACGTTGAGTTGTCATCTTCAACCAGCTGAGCTAAGTATGACATTCCATCCGGCGTGCTACATTTCAGAATTTTGTTTTCATAAAAATAAATATAATCGCCTATAACTAGTCGCTCTCCGGAGAGTTTGGATTTGATATTCGGATTTTTTTTTGCAATTTGAGTTCGTAGTTTACTAATATTTCTTCGTCTTTCTCTCGCCGCCGTCGGATAGTCCCTGTGAATCGAAATGCCAGTGGAGCGTAATTTCCCAACCGATCGTAAGATTGTTGATGTTGTTTCTTTTCGATCCATCTCCACAACGATGTTCGCAACTGCTGCATTATTAGATGGAAGCAGACGCGCGGCTGAAATATGCGATGGGTTATCTGATTGCAGCAAATCTAAACAAAGATTTTTTGCCCTTATCAAGGGATCCACTCCAGGTTGCGTCGGTATATGAACAATCAGATTTTTTTCGTTTAAGACTCGTGACAACTGTTCAATTTGTCTTTCTAGTACTAAGTTTTTTTCTTCTAATAGTTGATTATGTTCTTTGAGCGCCATTATTTGCCTGTTTATCGATTCTAAGTCCGCCTTCGTTACAACATCTTTTAGTTTTTCATCCAAGAGGCTAGAGGTTCAGAGGTTTATATTTGTTATTTATTTATTTATTTATATATGTTTTTATTAATTATTTAATTGTTTATTTATTTATATATTTGTTTATTTAATTATTTATCCTTTTATTTATTTATTTATTTATTTATTTATTTTGTATTTATTTATTGATTTATTTATTTATTTATTTTACTCTTCAATTGGTTTGTTAATTTGAGATAAGTACTTTTCGGTGCTTCCTAGCCTCCCATTCTCTCCAATCTTGGATAACACTTTCAACAGTTTTAAGAAGGTTTTTCTTGTAGCTTTTCCTTCTATGTTTTATTTTGTATAATTTCAAACTGTGATAATTGCGATAAAAATGTTATTTTTTTTAGTAGTAAGGTAGAGTTATACCATATCTCTGTAAATTGTGCAATATAGTTTTAAGAAAGAAAAAAATATGTTTATAATTTGAGCTACAATAAAAATACATCATCATCATATCTTCTGGTACATACTTGATTTTATAAGCGAGGTCTCTCTCAAGAACAGCTCCAGCTTCCTCATTCCTGGCAATGAAGGTGGGCTTTCGGAACTGATACTTGAGAAGAGTACCCCCCGATTTATTTTCACCACCCCGTATAATGCTGCTATGGCTGGCATTTCTGCACGAAAGACTAATTGGTATTGGTGGTCGGTCGGGGCACAGATGTACTATGGCTGGTACAGCAAGTGCTCCCTGACTCCCTGTGTGTGCAGGTTGCCCTACCATGGTCTCCTGACTGGAGGCCAAAAGTTCATCCTCAGTATCGGCGGATGGTAAGTCTGTTGTCACACTCGTCCATGATAAAGTAAAAAATAGAAAATGAGGTCCCAGGAGTATAGGTCGAAAGAGATGTTCAGCCCCAGCACAGCCGATATACCGGCATGGATTATGAATAATACCTCATAACACCACTGAAAATTAAGGACACACATCTATGGTGAAATCGAATTGTTGAAGGTTAATGTAACACCTCAAGATAAGTCGAGTAAGTCTTCCAAAATTGAGCTGAATAGGCACAATAGTTAATTTTTTTTTTATCAGGTCAGCCTTATCTAAGAAAGCTCTATTCTTCAAATCATTCATAATATTTTTCAAAAATCAATTAAAAAAAATATATTGGTGATAGAATTGTTCTGAAACCAGATTTAGATTAAAAAACGTCAAATCTGTCATAATTTCAAAGAATTTGAATTTGAAGACGAAAAAAATTAACTTTGAAGACGAGTGTTATCTTTAAATTTAATATGGGTTTCCTTTAAAGTCTCCAGTTTCTCCATTTAAGATTTCAATTTCGTAGAAGATTTATTGAAATCTTATTTCTAACTTAAATGTCAACTCCCAACATTGACAAATTATTTTTGGGAACAAATTCATTTTGTTGAAAATATAATATGTAGGTAAGATACATACGTTGGATTGGATCAATATTGGAAGCATAAATTAGGTAAGGCATAGTTTCCCTGTTATCCCAAACAATTATATTTAAACCAATTCTCATTGAAAAATTTTGAAAAGCATAAAATTTCTAAATACACATCCATTTCTGAAATGGAGAAGAATTTTTTAAAAATCATATATTTAAAGCACAAATTTAATCCGCTTCCAAATCGACAACATCTCGTGTACAATCATATTACCATTTCAGAAGCAGCATGACTTTTGTATATTTATTTCAGTCTTTATCGTTTGAATTTTTTTTCATATAATAAACATCTGTATAAGCTCCATAGCTTATATTTTTTCATCTGACAATATGTTAAAGACAATATTCATGTAAAACAAAGCTTTATATTCTTAAAAAAAAACACCACCACGAGCATATTATTATGTGTCCTTTCATAAGAAAGAAACAACTGAATATTATAAAAATGGCTTGCCATTTACAGCTAAGCCTTTACTTATCTTTTTCCCTTGTCATTTCAGGTCACTGTCATTCATACGCATTGTACAGCGCAAAAAGAGGAAGTCCGAAAAGAGAGGAAAATGTGAACATAAAAACATAATCATTATGTCATCATATATAATAGCCGTAGGACATAGAAATTTCCCTTTCCAATGTAGGGATTTGAATAAAGTAAAACCTAACTCCCCTCGTCTACCAATAGGGCTGCCAACTTTTTTTTAACGGCAGTATATGTATAATATTTCAGAATTGAAATAAAATACACGACTCATCTAGCGAATTTCTCTTTTAAGGCTCAAGTGGAATTAATAAAAATTAATTTATTAAACAAACAAACATTTTTGGAAAGGTGATGATGATGATGGTGATGATACTAGTCAAATTAATAAAGGTTTTTTCTTTGAACTTCTAAAGTGCACTTATACCCACACTAAGTAGCCTAGTGAGCACTTCAGGGGTCCCGTATCAAAAATTTTTTAAGCGACCCCTTTTTCCTGACAATTGCACCACCTTTTTTGTTTCTTATTTTAAGTATAACAATCTAATGGCCAGTTGCACCGACCTCTTTTAAATATTTATTGCTTCGTTTAATTTTAAAATGACATTTATCGGTTGCACCAACCACTTCTAAATCTAACAGGCCAATAAACGAACCAATAAACTAAAGTTCCATTTTCCTCCAGATAAATTTTAAAAGCAAGTTTAAACGAACATATCTAACTACCTACAAACAAAATAATTCAATTTTTTTGACGGAATATTGTTAATTCCAAATTAAAAAAAAACGAAAACAACAGGTGAAGGCATTTTGTTTCCTATTTATAATTCACTAAAATAAATAAATTATTCCAGAAAAATTATAGACTGGGCATCGTGTGTTCATCTGATAACGAACTAAACCTAAAAATAACGAGAAGTCGAAGAGTTGTTCAGGTTCACAGAGAAATCCATTTTCTGAATTCGATGACGTCGCTTTAAAATATTTGTTCATAATTTCCAAGAGTGTGTCGAAAAAATATTAGTGTTAGTTGGTATCTATTTCAATAGTTTCATAATTTCTGTGAAAAAAAAGAAAATAATAAATAATAATAAAAAAAAACAACAAGATGGCGCATTGGCTGTATCTAATAAGAATACCTTGTTTCTGTTTATTGTGTATTCACATTTTCCTTATTGCTATCTCACTTGCACTGGTTAAATTTTTTCGTTCAGTTTAATAACCATATGATAAAATCCAGGGGTGGTTCATGAACTGCATTTTAGCTAAAAAATGCACGAAAGAGATTGATGCAACCCAAATAAATTTATCAGTCTGATAAATTTTAACTCCATTTTAGCAAAAACCGCTTTTAGTGAATTTTGGTGCAACTGGGCATAAGAACTTTACATAGATAAAGCTACGATTAGATAGTCAACGCAAATGGTCAAGGCGTTGATTCTCTGACGTCAAAGAGACGTCAAACTTTATCCCAGAGCAGTCTTGTCGTTTGATCATCAATGCAGAATACTTTCAAAGCGTTGACGGCTGCGTTGGTACAAATTTGAGTGTCAATGCGATAATTATTTTCGTTGGTCGTATAATCACTTTTTCAACGAAGTTAGGCCACGTTCACCAACGCATTGACTGTATTCTTACGTTGACACAGCAGAATTTTCTGCCATGTCAACGTAGCTTGCGTGCACCTTCATATATATCTATAGAAATTTTGTTTTTTTGTTTTTTTTTTTGAGGATTTTTAATACATGGACAGTTTAAATAGCTTGACAGATGGGGGAAGAACTATATTTTGACATAAAAAGTATATTTCGATCTTAATAACACCCGATTGCCCTAAGAACTTCAAAAATTTTCTGATTTTTAGAGGTTTTTTAATCCTTCGACATCGTAGCCATCCTTTGATGGAATTTGACATTTGCTGGCTTCACAGACGAAAGACGAACTATATTTTGACGGCAAAGGTATATATTAGGTTTTTCATCCATACAGATTGTATTGTTTGATAACACTATACGAGTACAGCTAATGTCGAGTAATCATCAACGTTAAAAAAATGATTGAATTTTGTTCTTGTCAACACCGCCTCAACGTTAATAGTGTTTGGATATGGTCAAGCAGTGTAATCGTCAACGTTTCACGTGTCAATTCGTTGACACCAAAGAGAACCGACGGACAACATTGACCGAATGGCGTCATTTATGTGATCGTCAACGTTTCATGCGTTGACGCGGTCTACGTTGACAGTGTGTTGACGATGTTTCTGGTGACATCAAGGAATCAATGCGTTGACCATTAACGTTGACCGTCTAATCTAAGCTTTAGTCTTAAAGTAATAGCAGTTCAAAAATTGTCTTTTATTTGTACGGTTAAAGGGACAAAATACAGTCTTTTTTGTAAATATCTTAATAGCCCAGTCAAATTAGTCAAAAAAAGGGCATCAAATCGCATTTTTCGATGGACAAAATTTTTTTATGGAATCTGTTTGGCTACGTCTCCTGATCATAACAACGAGTTTTTGGGATTTTTTTTTTTTTTTTTTTTAAATTCATTTTTATTTTTCCATCATCTTAAAACTATCTTAAAGCTAGACAAAAATTCATAAAAACTAGCCTACTTATCAATATCTTACAACTAACTTACTGGCCCCATTCGGGCGCTCTAAGTTAAACTAATAACTTAATGCTAATGCCTTTCGGCCTAAGAACTATCTTAAAACTAGAATTCATGTTGGTTTTATTTTTCACCAAGAAGAATTGAAAAAAAACTTGGTATCTTTATCTTTATTTTTGGTTTTATATAAAACTTACAAACTAAATAAAACTAAATTAAAACTAATTAAAACTAATTAAAGCTAATTATAACTAATTAAAACTAATTAAAAGTACTATAAAACTACTTAAAGCTACTTACAAACTACTTACAGACTACTTACAAACTAGAACAGCCACAGCAAGCATTTTCGGGTTTTTGTACTTTTTTTGTGTTTTTATTGGTTTTATATATTTTTTTTTTTTTTTTTTTTTTTTTTTTTTTTGGTGCCACCTTGACTGTCCCTGCTTAAAACTAACTACCTAAACCTATGTAAGTCGGCCATGGCATAGAAAAATGCATAGATAACTTTTAGATATCCGAATTAACTTCGTTTTCAGGTTTCAACCACCAGAACTGGTTCTCCTGCTTTACCCTGTCTCTTCGGTCCCTATCGGACACAGTCCTACTGAACCGAAGGTGCTCGGCTCCGTCTTGTGCGAGGACGTCTCGACTGTAAAGGAGCCGCCGATCCACAGTTCTACGGCCGACGTGGTAGATTAGCGGAACCGCCGCTCTATCCTGGACCAGCCCTCGACTGTCTAAATAGAGGAATGCATCGGGCGGAATAAAGCCGCTTAGACGCACACTCTCGTAATAGTCGTTTTTAGGGTAATAAGCCCCAAAAATTAAGCTGTTGGTCGAGGACATTGCTCTTGCAATGTGACCCCGAATAAGCTTCAGCAAGAAATTATCTATCCTGTTTATGTTGGCACCGTTGTATAGAACCAGGTTGGAATAATAATGTTTGTACTCCGACTCTGGTGTTCTGTGTAATCCAAGGCAGCGTCTAAGACACTGCCTCTCAAACACCCGAATCTTTTCCATTTGAGATGGGGCAACGTTGAACCAAACCGGGCACCCATAGGCAATCATCGGCCGTATGAGGGCCATGTAGCAAATCACCTTCACCCTGCTGTCAAGCCGGCTGCTATAAAACAGCCGTTTCGTCAGGGCAAAAGCTCCCCTAGCCCTGGACAGAGCAGCATTTATATGTCTGTCGAAATATAAATACTGATCCATCCAGATGCCAAGGTACTTTACTACACTTTTACTCGCCAGTGGCTGTCCATTTGGCCCTACGATCACCAGCTTACGCCAGTTCTTTCTCGTATCCCTTGTGGCTCCACGCAACGGAGTCCTAAACAAGATAGTTTCTGATTTCTGAAAGTTGATTTTCAACTTCCAGTCATCGCAATATCGCTGAATCTTCTCGAAGTCACGCTGCAAAAGAATTCTGATGACCTCGACTTTTGGAGCTGTTCTGTACGCAATTAGATCGTCGGCATACGCAATTGCCTGAGTTAGACTACTTATTAGATCGCTGGTGTAAACGCTGAATAGAATCGGCGAGTTGACCGCTCCCTGCTGAAGACCATTTTTAATATTAAAGGTTGTGGCAGAAGTCACATTGCCACTCTTGACAACAAACTTTCTACCATTGAGCATATCATAAAGCATATATAATAGTGGTTTACTAATGCCAAGTCTGGTCAGCTTTAGATAAAGACCCTCTAGCCATACGGTGTCGAAGGCCTTCTCCAAATCAACCAGACAGGCACCCGTACACTGCTTTTTTGATTTGTTCCATTGGACATCAGAAACGAGTTTAGACGCGGCATGAATGGTGTCATGTCCCGCCTTAAAGCCGAACTGATTATCCGGTATGATATTATTGTCCTCTGCCCACTTAGACAGAGCTCTATTAATAACTTTTTCGAATACCTTGCTGATACTCGGAAGAAGACTTATCGACCGGAGATTCGCCGGATTGGAGTTGTCCTTTCCCTTTTTCGGGAGAGGATGCACCACAGCTGTCTTCCACCGCACTGGATAATATGCATTATTCAGAGCGTTGTTAAACAGTGTGGTATAAATGTCTACAGCTTCTTGTGGTAAATGTCGAAGTACAACGTTGGATATGCCATCGACTCCTGCTGACTTCTTCTTCTTTAATGAATCGAAGATGAGCTGAAGTTCCACCTTCGTAATTAACAGGGAACTGGGCCCATTTCCATTTCCATTTGCCAAATGATCTTCATTGAACCCGGTGAAACCGAGGTTCTCTGATCGCCATTGCGTGATGTCATTCCGAAGGTAGAAGTGGTGGAGCAAGGCTCTGTTCTCCAGGTCATGGTTCGGGCGAATGCATGCATTCACCTTGTACACTTGCTGGAAAGCAGCCCCCACAGCCTCCACTTTCTCCTGCGGATCTTCGACAATAAAGAGGTCATCGTCCAAGACGGCGTCCTCTGGATCAATTCCTGCTGTCAGAAGTACGTCTCTGTTATCAGTCGTTCTCTGGAGCTTAAGACACGGAAGGTCGTTCTGATCATTCCTTCTAAATATTTTATTAATTTGGGGAAACATACTCGGGTCGCTTGAATTAACAGCCCGAATTTTGTTGTCCCAATACAAATTAATCGACAACCGATAATTTTCCTTAATAAGCTGGTTGATGTTCTTGATCGAAGACTTCAGTGTCCTAATCTCCAGATCGTGTGGGTCAGTAAACCGTCGGTACAAGAGTTTGAGTCTTGTCAGCAGTCCACTTTTTTGTCTGTGTAATGCGTCAATGGTCGCATTCCGGTACATGTCGGTTGCGTCCCGTTGTTTGTACTTTGGTATCGTTCTGTCATTGGGATTTTTGAGGTTAAGGAAGACCCGCCATCTTGAAAAAGAGATTGGTTTTGTTTGTATGCAATAACTCGCTTGCATTTTATTTTACAACAAAACGTCCTGCTACAATCCTGTAGAAGATAAAATTACCTATAAAATAAGCTATCAACGATTTCTGTAGGTGGTTTCATTTTTGAGATATAACGGACCAATGTTCCCCTATGGGTTGTGTTTTGGGGGTGGTATGACTTTTCTTGGGTTTTCTAGGTAACCGTTGATTTCTTTGGATGATGCTCTTAGAATCATTTTCAGTTCTTGTATCAACCTATAAAATGAGCCGTCGATCGATATCATCGGCCATAAAGTGTGCAAGTTATCCAATTCATAGGATCACACTTTATGAGTAAGGAGAAAAACATAAATATATTTTTTTTCGAAAATGTTTATCTGGTGAATCGTACAAAAAAACAATTACTTAAAATTTTGTCCATAGTAATGATAACGATTTAACATACATGGTACGTGGAGTTGCATCCGCACCACACAGAAGGTTGTAAAGCAGCCGGGAAACTTAAGACACCTACGTTTCTTGTTGTTGAAAACTGAGCATACAAACAAAACCAATCTCTTTTTCAAGATGGCGGGTCTTCCTTAACCTCAAAAATCCCAAAAACTCGTTGTTATGATCAGGAGACGTAGCCAAACAGATTCCATAAAAAAAATTTGTCCATCGAAAAATGCGATTTGATTTCCTAATTTGACTGGGCTATAAAGACTGTTTATTTATTTTAAAGATTTAAATTGTAGCTCATAAAGTTCTACTCAAAAAAGATTAAAAACTTTTTTCAGCAGAGCAACAGATTTTGAGAAAAACACGGTAAAACGCTCAGTGTGCTCAATATTTAGATTAAAACCATTCTGCCGCAGTGTGGCACCTTTCTCTGAAAATCTGATGCTCTTACGAAATTTTAATACATTTTTTCGACTAATCTGGTCATGAAATTCTTGCAAGTTATTCTCAAAATTATTAATTGTATGATAAAAAGTAAGCAACTTCATTTTCTTACGCCTAAAAATACTAGCTCAGCCCAGATAAAGAGTAGGAACTTTTTATTAAATGCTTAAGACGTTAAAACGAAGCTCCACATCTAAATTCTGTTTTGAAAGAATTTTTTTCCTAATTTTGCCATATTTTCGTCTATTTTTCTTGGCTTCAAGCACGCGTTGCAATAGAAAAAACTTGTAGTACGTAACAGTTCATCATCGTGAACTACTTGAAAATACGTAACAGTTACGGCTGCTCTATTTGGTAGAGACACATAGGATACGTAGGAAAACTATCCAAAAACACATGATACAAAAATAAGTACATTTTAAAAATGTAATCGACATTTTTTGTCGTATTCATCTCAGTGAAAAATTTCTTCCACACATCGATTCCTCTGTATCGTGGGGCCGCTTTATGTCGGGGGCCCCGTATTATTGTTACGGCTGATACCGCGGTAGCTACGCAACTGCCTACACTACACCTACACTTTCTCTTCTTTAAATGACTTTTCTTTGTGTTTGTTTTTGTAAATTATTTAAATTCAGGAACGTTCTGGAAGGGACTCATATTGACGTCTGTGAAGTAAACAGGCCAACTATTAACTAGCAAAAAATAAGATCTTGACAAGAATTTTCAATTTTTTTGAATTTCTTTTACCAATTATGCACTTGTTGCAATGGTAAGTAATTTCAGAGCTGACGTTTGTAATATTCGTAGGTTGAGGAAATATTTCTTTAACGTGTATGCCCAGGTCCAAAAATTTGGACCAGCTGTTTTGGCTCTAAATGAAAGACAGGTAGTCGAAGGATCTGATCTGTCAGAGTTGAACCATTTTCATCATCTTTCATTCTCCATTACGGTACCGCCACTGTAGAACCTCGTGGCATAATGGTTAATGTATTGGACTGTCATGCTGTGCCACCTAAAAACAGAAATGCTTTATCCGAGGTACTGCCACTTACGAGGAACTGACAGATCCTCCATGAGTATACTTGTCATGAATAAGTGCTTCTCATCCAACCGTTCGGACT
The DNA here is from genome assembly GCA_963921185.1 of Dasysyrphus tricinctus. Lineage (NCBI taxonomy): Eukaryota > Metazoa > Arthropoda > Insecta > Diptera > Syrphidae > Dasysyrphus > Dasysyrphus tricinctus. Next base: position 213,009,781 of record OY992530.1, read on the forward strand.
CAGCCAAAACTGTTGGTCCCCTCCATTCCTGCCAAAGTGCCAATAACACGCACACAGGAATGGTTGAGAAATGTAAGTCACTCGGCCCTGGTTCTCCACGAGCTGTTGCGCCACCTAATTTATTTATTTATCGCCATTGTTGCTTATCAGACACTTCCACACTATAAAAAGTGTCCGCGCACGGAATTTAACATTATGTGGCCAAATAAGTTTAATGTCTGTAAGCAAATCATTCACTATTGTTTACCGAAACCGTAACTTAGACAGTACTTCAATTTGTCGCCTTAAATCGGTTTGATGGGCTATCGGACCGCATTCAAGCAATCATCATCATCGTGTCCATTAACCCTGGCTGGGGAATAGGGCGTCACCAAAACGTCTCCATACTTCACGGTCTGCTGCAAGGTATTTTAGCTGTGGCCACGTCTTTCTCTGGGATTCTGCTTCCGCTTAGACAGTTGATTTCCATGTTGTTCTTGATCTTCCAACCCGCCGGCACCCTCAGGATTCCATTCAAAGGACTGCTTTGTAATTTCATCGTTTTGTTTTCTCAGTGTGTAACCAATCCAATGCCATTTACGCTTTTTTGTCAACGTCCAGCCGCTCTTGACTTGTCCTGATGCCCCAAAATTCCTCGTTTGATATTATTTATGGCCAGCGAATCTTTAGGATGTGGCGAAGACAGTGATTCACAAAAGCCTGCAATTTCCTCAAAATGGGGGACGTGACTTTCCAGGTTTCACAAGCATATAACAGCATTGGATTTAGAGAATCTCAGCTTAGTGCGTAAGGAGATTAGATTTGACTGGATTTTCAAATTGGAGACAGAGTACCGAAGGCAGCATGAGCTTTATTTATTCTACTTTTAACGTCCAAATAAGTACCACCGTTTGCAGAAACAATATTGCCAAGGTTGTTACACATGTTCGACTTCTTCCACAGGCGAAAGAATAATACGCTGCTGTGTGGAGCGGCCTGTGAGCATTATTTTTGTCTTTTTGCTGTTTATTCTTAGACCACCCGACTCTCCCTCACTTGCAGTGCTTGGCACATCCTGTTCAGCCCACTGATGTTATTTGCCAGTAGACATATGAAGGGTCCAGGGGAAAAACGGTGCAAGTCCACTTTTTGAAGAAAAAAAACTAATGATGCCATCTTATAGATTTGTAAGAAGACTATCGGATGCAGTATAGGGTATAGCTCTCTGTACATAGGATTTTGAAAACGTGGAAAATAGAACACTTAAAAAAATAACTTTTTTTCCAAAACTATTTTCCAAAAGTATTTTTTTTGCTCCAAAAATTAAACAAAGTGATATTAAAAAAAAGAAAAACTTGTGAAGAGACCTAGAGACATGTCAGGAAAATAATTAAAAAAAAAAACCATATCCGGTCGAGGTTCTGTCTAACAAATCCAGTCCTGTCTAACAACTTGAATTACAAAAACGGTCCAATGTCACGCTTGTGAAAATTATTTTATTTTCAAACTCTGTTTTGAAAATCTAGAGGTGTCTGAATAAAAAGCATAAAACCGTTTCCAAGTATCATGTCTGGTTCTTTCAGAAAAAAATTTCAAATAAAAAATATCGAAATTTTGGTTAAAACGTCGAAGGTCCTTTTGACTCATGTCAGCGATTCATGCAAACAAATGTAAGGTGTTAAAATCAATATATGTTTGCTTACTTAAGTACTTTGTGCTCAACAAACAAAATTGTTAGTTCTGTTTGTTTTTCTTTTAATGAGCCGTTTTTTTAGTAATATATTTACAGCTTCATTTTTCTCGAAATCAATACAATGGACTTAAGCCGTTTTTCCCCTGGACCCTTTTTATGTCATCGGCATAGTCTAAATGACTGAGTCTTTTGAACGGTCTCCATTGAATGCCCTGCCGCTAAGCTGTACCAATACTGGCCGTCAATACGTGCGTCGTCCATCGCCAGCAGGAAGAGAAGTTGCGATTGGCGATAGAACATCCCCTTATCTCACACCCTGTTGCACTACAAAGGAGTCGGATAGCTGCCAATTGTGTGTAAAACAAAACACCTTGCGTTGTTATAGGACTCTTTTATAATGACAACAATTTTTGGTGGAATCCCTCTACCATCTACGATCTGCATAAACATTCTCAGTTAACTAGATCGAAGGCCTTCTCAATATCCACGAACATGAGGTAAAGCGGTGATTGAAATTCCATCGACTGCTCGAGGATGATACGCAGGATGTTGACAAAAATGGTCCTTCCATATGCGTAGCTGATTTTCAATTGATACCAAAAGAGTGCCATCAACATCCATTACAGGATGATTGGTGTTGCTTTTTTCCCCAATAACATCTTTGGATACTTGGTACAATTCCCGGATATCTCCTCTTCTTGCAGCGTTTGCCACGTTATCTGCGACTCTATCTAACCTCACCCTCACGTCTCACACAGCGATAGACCATCTTATGTGCAATGCGATACTCGCTTCGCAATTCAGTCTTTCGTTGAACATTTAGTTTGGCATTTATTTGCATTTTCAACGATTTGCGAAGTTTGATTTTATCCCAGTCCCAGGTGTCTTTGGATATCCAAGAGTCTCTAATGGCAGTTTTATGGCTGATTTACAATGCCGCGTTGGGCGTTGCGTTGAAAGATTTGCCTGTCAACGCAAAAGTTCAGGCATAGGAATATCTGTTTAGTGTTTACAATGACGCGTTGAGCATTATGTTACGATTTTGCATCCATTAGTAGGTACACAAACCAACGTAACGTAAGCGGCAGCAACGCGAAAGTAGAGATTATTCAACTTTTGCGTGCGTTTTGACATTTCGATTTCAATTTAGGTATGTGGCCATCTTGTGTTGAAAAAAGTTTGAATTTTTTTGCTCGATTTATCTTGACGCAGCCGTAGCGCTTGTTAAATGTAACGTACGCATCGCGAACGCAACCGCGTCATTGTAAATCAGCCATTACAATGCCGCGTTGGGCGTCGCGTTGAACGATTTGCCTGTCAACGCAAAAGTTCAGGCATAGAAATATCTGTTTAGTGTTTAAAATGACGCATTGAGCATTATGTTACGATTTTGCATCCATTAGTAAGTACACAAACCAACGTAACGCAAGTGGCTGCAACGCAAAAGTAGAGATTATTCAACTTTTTCGTGCGTTTTGACATTTTGATTTCAATTTAGGTACTATAATTAATGGCTGTTTTATAATGACGCGCTCGCGTTTGCGATGCGTACGTTACATTTAACAAGCGTTATGTCCGCGTCGAGATAAATCGAGCAAAACAATTCAAACTTTTTTCAACACAAGATGGCCTAAATTGAAATCGGAATGTTAAAACGCACGCAAAAGTTGAATAATCTCTACTTTTGCGTTGCAGCCGCTTACGTTACTTTGGTTTGTGTACCTACTAATGGATGCAAAATCGTAACATTATGCTCAACGCGCCATTGTAAACACTAAACAGAAATTCCTATTTTTTTTTTTTTATAATTGGCGCGCACTCAAGGGGTTATGAATACCCTTAAAATGTTTTCACACAGTGCGAGCGTTATGCCTGAACTTTTGCATTGACAGGCAAATCTTTCAACGCGACGGCCAATGCGTCATTTTAAAACAGCTAAAGTTCAGGGGTTCAGGCATATGAATTTCTGTTTAGTGTTTACAATGACGCGTTGAGCATTATGTCACGATTTTGCATCGATTAGTAGGTACACAAACCAACGTAACGTAAGCGGCTGCAACGCGAAAGTAGAGATTATTCAACTTTTGCGTGCGTTTTAACATTTCGATTTAGGTATGTGGCCATCTTGTGTTGAAAAAAGTTTGAATTGTTTTGCTCGATCTATCTCGACGCGGCCGTAGCGCTTGTTAAATGTAACGTACGCATCGCGAACGTCAACGCGTCATTGTAAAACAGCCATAACTCTCTTCCGCTTGGGTACAGTTTCGGATCCAGCCTCCATAAGAACACTTTTTATTTCAGCCCACATCCCATTAATTGTTGAATGTTGGATTCCGTTTAATGACAAGACTCTGTCATTAAGGGTGGTGACATAGTTTCGACATATGTTGGGGTCACTTAAAGCATTCCTAATGAATTTTTACCTGCTTGCTGCATCCTGCGCTAGTTTTTGTACGGCAGCGGTTCGTTGTTTGAGACTCATCAGAACCAAATGGTGGTCGCTTCCCACATCGGCATTTCTTATACTCCGGACATAACACATTGACTTTTTCTATCGCTGCTGAATCATGATATGATTAATTTGGTTTTCGGTTTGAGCATCCGGATGTACCCATGTAATTTTATTGCACGTCTCGTGTTTAAATACATTTCCACCTATCACAAGAGGATTCGCGTTACAAAAGTCGACAAGCAAGTCACCATTTTCGTTCCGTGACCCCAAGCCATTTCTTCCTATAACGCTTTCCAGCCCGTAAGAGTGTAGGTAGAACGCGGTTTTGTCTTCCTCGATCGCTTCATTTGTGGGGGCGTAGCACTGAATAATTGTGACGTTACGAATTTTTGAACGATACCTTGCTGTCATTAATGTCGCAGAAGTGGACGCCCATGAAATCAAAGCTTGCACTTACATTTTTCTATTTTAAAATTTGTTCGTTTAATTATTTCATTGATGACATAGATTGTGTTTTCAGAGCAAAAATCGATTTGAAAAATAGGAATTAAAACAACATACTGGCAATCCTTTCATCCAGATATAAAAACAAAAACAAGCTAGTAAATTTTGGCCACGAAATACGCGCATACGGATATACCTTTCTTACTACACAGAATGGATAACCACAGGCTTAAAAACATATTTACACACTCGGAATAGGTACTGTAACTAGGTCGTGGCAGTCTTGCATTACATTGTCGTCTTTCATATCCAATGGCCTTGCTATGTATCCTGTTTCGTAACGGGCGACATTGAAATTGAAAACCCTTTTAGTTTCGTCTATTTGAAAAGGATGCTTTCTGTACGAAAAATAAAAAAAAAAAATCAAGAAAAAAAATAGAAACAAAAATGAGAAAAACGTCAATCCCTCTACTCTGTCTTGTCACTATGTATGCTAACACAAAGGATCTGATGTCAGAGTCGTCTATTTTTATTTCGTCTTTCATATGAAAAGTCCGATGTTGAAAGGAGGGAAATGTATTGCTACATCTCCCCGTATGGCTTAGAATTTTTCCTGCTTTTGACGGTAGTTATAACAAGAAACTAAGGAATTTGAATAACAGAAGAAAAATTTGAGCAATGGCAGATTGCTTGAAAATCATATCACTGCTAACCTAAATCTTTATAGAGATGCCAATTGCGATAGGACGATGCCATGATGGTCGTTCCTTGGTCAAGTTCCTACAGTTTCGAGGCGGATGGAGTTTCTACGCATAGAAGCAATTTTTGTTTCAAGTTGCTACTTGGATTTGAAAAATGTTTTGTGTTGTTTCAGTTCTCCTTTTTTAATGGGGGAAAAAAAAACACAAAAAGTAACCTACATCCCTACCATGCATTAAGTTTTGGATTTTTCAGTTAGGATAATATCTGTATATCTACCTAAACATATTACAGTACCAACATTTGTATGTATTAATATGTATGTACCTATTTTGTATGGAAAACGATAATATATATGCATCTATACTTCAAAATTAAGAATATCCTTGCATGAACCAACTCGAAACAAACATTACCAAGATACCATATTATGGGTGTGTTTCCATTGTTACGGGTGTGACAGTGAGACTCCTTTTAATTAATTATTCACATACTTTTTCAAATTAATACAAATTTATACTTTAATCATCTACAGGACACCAAGCCTTTTAAATAATTTAGTATCTAGATATACTGAATATAATCCAATTTAGTTGCGTTATAAAAAAATAAATTTGGTGTCGCAGCAGCTCGTAGAGAAACAGGGCCTAGTGACTTACAACTCTCAACCATTCCTGTGTGCGTGTTGTTGGCAGGAATGGAGAGGACCTTAGATGCGTTACGGGTGTGACATTATTAAAAAACAATAAGTGGTTTCGGATTGGGTGTAAAATATTTTATCAAAGCAACGTCTCATTCTTTTGCTCATATTTACCTGATAATAGACCTTCAGTTTCAGTCTTTAAGTTAAGAAAAGAGAAGAAAAATATGAAAAAAAAACAACTATGTACATATACAAAATTTTTATTTGATAACTTTACGGGTGTGACAGGTCAACGTTACGGCTGTGATGATTAAATGCGTGAACTCATAGTTGCGTATCAAAGTATTACACGGAATAAGAAAAATGGACTTAGGGTGACCACCTTCTCCAAAGCCAATTTCGGTACACAAAAAAATATAATTTCTTAAATCATTGTTTAGTTGAAAATGCTCAAAAATGCTAGCACATTGCCTATAAAAGTTGGGTAACCTGGACGAAAAAGACCAAGAACGGTGCAGGATGAACGAAAAATAAGGTTAATCTATCTTAAAATACAAAAAAGTAATGATGGATATTGATACTTTTGATCCAAGGAGTCGGGAATCAGTATTTCGGATACGAAGACCCAACGATGACTCGATGTCGTTTGAAAAAAAAAAATGGGATTTGTGCTTGCCACAGTCTAGCTAAAAGTCAATTATTACAAAATTTGTGGAAGAGACACAATTTCAATGGGCTAAGTACCTAAAACAATCAAAGACTGGCTGTTTGTGTTTTAGTCCATTTGAACCGTTATTCTCACATATTTTCTGTAAGAATCAGCTTATTTGCTGGATGGTTGCAAGGAAATCACATTTCTTTCAAACGGCCGGCGCCGACAGCGACGGCGACGCACGTGCGTCGGGTCGTAGTATCTGTAATGTTGATTTCCGAATCCTAGATCGAAAGTATCAATATTCTTCTTTCCTTTTTTCAATTTTTTACTTGCGATTATGTAGGTACTAAGGCAAGGTTAGGATTTGTGCAAAAAAAATTGAGATAACAATCAAACATGATATTAAGATGATAGAGAACACCAAAAAAGTGGATGGCACAATTCTGTCTGTCTGTTTGTTCGTCTACAGCCTAAACGGCTCAATCGATTTTCAAACTTGGTACATAGTGGTTTTTGGTGATTATGCCCACACATTTGTTTATTTTTTTTAGAATCAAAAATAACGGTACCTGCCATACATTTTTTTTTTGCAATTTTACATAGTCGTATTTTTCTCAAAAACGGCTCGACAAATTTTCTTAAAAACAAATTCAAAAACTTATTTTCGTAAAGGCTTCCTTTGGGTGGAAAACCATTTTTCAAAAATGGTTATTAATGGTACCTCCCAAAGAACTATTTTTTTAATTTTCTTCAAAACGGTAAGACCGATTTTAGTTATTTTTTTTATGCAGAAGTTTAAAAGGAATATAAATAGTTTTGTGTACCAACATTTTGGAAAAAAATATTTTTTGGATTTTTAAAAAATGTTTCAAAATTTTTTTGGAAAATCAAATACTTCGAAAACAACATGATCGATTTTTTTGAAACTCGATATTTGAGACTTTTTTAGTATTCTCTAAAATATTTTTAGAAAAAATTTTACATTTATAAAAAAATAACGGTAGGTAGGTACCTTCAATACAAAAGTTAAAAAACCGCAAAGGAAAATATTTTTTTTTCTTAAACGACTTTTACGATTTTGATTAAACTTATTTCATAAACTAAAATTTGTACGATCTACTATCAAAAATTATAAAATTTTACACTTAGCAACTATTAATAGTACCTGTCATAGAACGTATTTTTTTATTTTGAGTTTTATCGTTATCGGCTAAACGGATTTAGATGATTTTTTTTAAATACAAATTTCGGATAAGATTAAATAATATTGCCCTCTAAAAGTACTTGAGAGTGCTAGGACGCCATATGGCCCTAGGCTCAATGATAGGAAAATCCCTATGCACACCTCCGCGTGGTATAGGGCGGGTAACGCTAACGTGCAGGGGGACCGAATGGATGCCGGGATAAGCAGACAACCCAGCGATGCTGATCAGGGCACAAACTTGTCCTCGGGATGGTTAAAAGCCCCCTTAAGACGGATGAACTGCAGGCAGCGGTCAACGGCATGATAGTCTGGTGGCGGAGGAGCTTTTTTTGTATCGTAAAAGGCCAACGGCAGCAGCAGGTAGCGTCTGTAACCCATATTGGGCGGCTACAAAAGGCATCTGTTTTCCCATAGTGTGCGGCCTCGAGCAGTTATGTGTTTGACCATACAAAAGGCGGGTGTGCCTGTCAAATCTGAGCTTATATATGTTATTAATCATATCTCGGAAAACACCATGGTGGAAGGATATATGCAAATACATGAACTATGACAACAAATGGAAATGAGTCCCCAAGAGGTAATCTTTTTATGGAAAATCCTTCTGCAGCTTCGGTTGCAGTAAACCGCACATCGGATTTGGGGGTGCGGCATCTTTCATGTACTAGCGTCAATGAAGACGCCATAAAAATAAATGAATCCTTGACAAATAGAAGAAATATTTCAAGAAGCGCAAATGTTACTTTTGGCTACCGCATACGTACGAAAATCGGAGCATGGAACGTTCGATCCTTGTACAGCGATGGTAGATACGAGCAGGTTGAGCGTGAAATGCTTCGCCTAAAGATCAGTATCCTGGGCATAAGCGAAACTAAGTGGAGAGGAAGAGCTGAATACAGATCAGACACTGGACAGACGAGAATGCTGTATTCCGGGGAAGATGAAAGAGAGGGTGGCCAAAGACTGCATGGTGTCGGAATTATGTTGAACGAAGAAGCGAGGCGTAGTTTGATCTCCTGGGCGCCCATTTCTGCGAGATTAATGTCAGCAAGGTTTCGTTCAAAAATTCGTAACGTCACAATAATTCAGTGCTACGCCCCCACAAATGAAGCGACAGAGGAAGACAAAACCGCATTCTACACTCATCTTAACTCGGCTTACAGTAGTGTTCCGAGAGCTGACATCATAGTCGTTATGGGAGACCTTAATGCCCAAGTCGGTTCAGACAAATACGGACTGGAACGCGTGATGGGAAGAAATGGCTTGGGGTCGAGGAATGAAAATGGTGACTTGCTTGTCGATTTTTGTAACGCGAATCGTCTTGTGATAGGTGGGACTGTATTTAAGCATAAGACGTGCAACAAAATTACCTGGGTGCATCCAGATGGTCAAACCGAAAACCAAATTGATCATATCATGATTCAGCAGCGATGGAGGAAGTCTATGTGTGATGTCCGGAGTATAAGAAATGCCGATGTGGGAAGCGACCACCATTTGGTTCTGATGAGTCTCAAATTACGAACCGCTGCCGTACAAAAACCAGCGCAGGATGCAGCAAGGAGCTCAAAATTCATTACTAATGCTTTGAATGACCCCAACATATGTCGAAACTATGTCACCACCCTTAACGTCAGAGCCTCGTCATTAAATGGAATCTAGCATTCAACAGTTGATGAGATGTGGGGTGAAATTAAAAGTGTTTTTATGGAGGCTGGATCCGAAACTGTACCCAAGCGAACGAGACGTAGAGACTCTTGGATATCCCAAGACACCTGGGATCAGATCGAACTTCGAAATCGTTGAAAATCCAAATAAATGCCGAAGCAGATATTCAACGAAAGGCTGACTTGCGAAGAGAGTACCGCATTGCACATAAGATGGTCTATCGTTGTGTGAGACGTGACAAGAGGGTGAGGTTAGATGGGCTCGCAGATAATGCGGAAAGCGCTGCCAGAAGAGGAGATATCCGGGAATTGTACCAAATAGCCAAAGATGTGATCGGGAAAAAAAGCAACACGAATCATCCTGTAATGGATGTGGATGGCACACTTTTGGTATCAATTGAGGATCAGCTTCGTAGATGGAAGGACCATTTTTGTGCCCTGCTAAATGAGGATTCAGTTGAGCAGAGTGCTGAAGTGCCCCAACTAAACGAGATGCGCAGGTCCTATAGGGGTATTGACATCGAACCCCCGTCAGAATCAGAAATCCTTACATCAATAAATCTCCTCAAAAACAACAAGGCAGCTGGACTGGACGGAATACCAGCTGAATTCCTGAAAGCCGATGCCGTAACAGCGGCTAGTATTTTACATCCGTTGATACAAAGCATTTGGGAAAACGAATGCTATCCCAGGGATTGGAAGGATGGTGTGATTGTTAAGTTGCCAAAGAAAGGTGACTTAAAGAATTGCAACAATTGGCGTGGTATCACCGTTTTGTCCGTTTTCCCAAAACTAATGGCAACCATCATTCTCGAACGAATAAAGGATAGAATCGAGTCTACACTCAAGAGGCATCAAGCTGGCTTCCGCAGTGGTCGATCGTGTGTCGACCATATCAACACCCTGCGTATCGTCCTCGAGCAGTCGATGGAATTTCAATCACCGCTTTACCTCATGTTCGTGGATTTTGAGAAGGCCTTTGATCGAGTTAACCGAGAATGTATATGGAGATCGTTGCTTGGTAGAGAAATTCCACCAAAAATTGTTGCCATTATTAAAGAGTCCTACAACAACGCAAGGAGTTTTGTTTTGCACAATGGGCAGCTATCCGACTCCTTCGTAGTGCAACAGGGTGTGAGACAAGGGGATGTCGTTCTATCGCCAATTCTCTTCCTGCTGGCGATGGACGACGTATTGACGGTCAGTGTTGGTACATCTGAGCGACAGGGAATTCAATAGAGACCGTTTGAAAGGCTCAGTCATTTAGACTATGCCGATGACATATGTCTACTGGCAAATAACATCAGTGGGCTGAACGGGATGTGCCAAACACTGCAAGTGAAGGGAGAGTCGAGTAACTAAGAATAAACAGCAAAAAGACAAAAATAATGCTCACCGGCCGCTCCACACAGCAGCGTATTATTCTACAGGAGATGCCAGTTGAAGTAGTGGAACAGTTCAACTACCTTGGCAGTATAGTTTCTGCAAACGGTGGTACGGATCTGGACGTTACAAGTAGAATATATAAAGCTCGTGCTGCCTTCGGTACTCTGTCCGCTGTCCCCAATTTGAAAATCCAGTCAAATCTCCTTACGCACTAAGTTGAGATTCTTCGAATCCAATGTCAAATCCGTGCTGTTATATGCTTGTGAAACCTGGAAAGTCACGTCTACTATTTCGAAGAAAATTGCAGGCTTTTGTGAATCGCTGTCTTCGCCACATCCTAAAAATTCGCTGGCCACAAATAATATCAAATGAGGAACTGTGACGCAGGACAAGTCAAGAGCGGCTGGACGTCATCATAAGAAAGCGTAAATGGCGTTGGATTGGTCACACACTGAGGAAACCAAACGATGAAATTGCAAAGCAGTCCTTTGAATGGAATCCTCAGGGTGCACGGTGGGTTGGCAGACCAAGAACAACATGGAAATCAACTGTCTTAGCGGAAGCAGAATCCCAGAGAAAGACATGGCCACAGCTAAAGTACCTTGCAGCAGACCGTGAAGGATGGAGACGTTTTGTTGACGCCCTATGCCCCAGCCGGGGTTACAGGACACGATGATGATGATCAAAATTTTCAAAAAAATGTTTTTGGATTTTTAAAAAAAGTTTCAAATTAATTTTTTGAAAATTCGATATCTCAAAAACGGGTTGACAATTTTTTTTATAAATTTTGTGTCAATATACACAAATATATACATTAGATTTGCATACCAAAATTTGTTCTTAAAAATGTTTTAGGAATTTTATATATAAAAAATTATTTTTTTAAGAAACCGCTCCAATGATTTAATTTTTTTTCCATACAATCATATTCAACCAAGAATTAAGATGGCACTCTTTTTTTTCACCTCAAACTGTGAAAAGAGTTGTTTTAGCCAATTTAAATGTCGTATTTCTTCTTCTCTTCTTCTTCTCTACATTTTTCTCTCATAATTTCCATGTTTTTATATACAATTTTCTTAAACCCGCAGTGTCTAGAACATAAGAGCAAGTACGTGCGACCCAGTCATGCATTTTATTTTATTTTGAATTTTCTTGTTATCAGCCTAACGGATTTAGATTTTTTTTTATATACAAATTTCAGATAAGATTAAATTATATCGCATATCAAAATTTTCAAAAAAAAAGTTTTCGGATTTTTAAAAAAGTTTCAATTTATTTCTTGAAAATTCGATACCTATCTCAAAAACGGGTTGACAATTTTTTTTCAAATTTTGTTTTTATATACACATAAATACATATGTACTTTAGATTTGCATACCAAAATTTGTTCCTAAAAATGTTTTAAGAATTTAATCATACAAAATTAATTTTTTAAAAAACCGCTCCACCGATTTTAATTTTTTTCCAATACAATCATATTCAATCAAGAACTAAGATGGAATTCTTTTTGTTCACCTCAAACTGTCAAGGGAGTTGTTTTAGTCAATTTAAATGTCGTATTTCATGCTTATCTACTACTCTCATAATTTAAATATTTTTATATACAATTTTCTTAAATCCGCGGTGTCTTGTACATAAGAGAAGGACGTCCGACTCAGTCGTGCATTTTATTTATAAAGATTTCCGTTATTTTCCATTCATCTCACGCCGTTCCACAGTGGTCGGAAATCAATATTTAGCGCGAACTAAATCAAAAATGGAAGGTCAAAATTACCAGGAATAATGTTGCCCATCGTACGCAGTGTTGCCATAATCTCAAATTTCATTTTTCTAGATTTCAAATTTTATAATGCTAAATCGTATGGAAGCCCAAAAAACAGAATGCTAGATTTCAAAATCCATTACAAAATACTAGTGCACAAAATATCAACGTTTATTTTTCAGAAATACTCTTAACATAGCAACAAATATAATTGTTTCAAATATTAGTAGCTTTGGCTAGATATTTTACTGCTTGACTTTTGAAACATCTTTGTTTACACTGAACCAAATCCCTGCGTATATTTGAGTTCAGCCAATGATGGACTACGTCGGGCCAGTGAATAGTCATTCATACGCAAATTAACTGTTTATTAAATAACCAATTTTTCATTGAGCCCCTGAAATTATTTCATAAATCCACTAAAATGACATTAATTTATAAAACAAATTTACTGATTCACAAAAAATTTGGTGGTGCAGTGAACTGCTTCGCGAACGACTATTCAGTGGCCCAAGGAAGTCCATCATCGGCTGAAATGTAATTAAGTCAGCCGTCATATTATGATTAAATTTGAAATTCTTAAGATCAAAATTTTGACAATAAAAATAACAATTTGGCGCTAGATTATACATACATAATTGAATATTTTTTTTAATCAAATCTAGCATTCAAGAATGCCAAACAAAGACCGATAATGCCAAAAAAGCATTTGGCATAACTTTAAAATTTCAAAATGCTTTTCACTCCTGTATAATGCTAGATTTAGCATTTAAAATGCCACTATGGCAACGCTGATCGTACATAGTATAAAAAACCCGTGCACCCGCTGATGATCTTGGTTTTTTATTAAAAGTCGAAGATGACACTAAAAATCCCGTTATTTGATCGATTCAACCAAAACTCGCAGCAAGATATGCCAGTAGCCAGTTGTATATTGTTTATCATTTGTGATGGGTGTCGGTGTGAAAGTTAAAGCTAAAATTATTTTAATAATTTAAAATAATGGATAACGTATATAACGGTAAATATTTGTTTAATAAATTTAAAAAGTTGTTAAGTGAGGACCTAGTTATAGAGGATTTTTTGGTTATTATTTTTTTCAAGTCGAGCATAGAAAAATCGTAAGTGTTTGCAAGTGCTTAGACTACTCTAATTATGCTTAAGGAATAGCTTCTCTTCAAGATAGTACAAAAACAAAGTGCATTCACCTGCTAATTCAACTTTTACAATTCATTTTAGAAGCGTCAAACAAGGTCACATTTTTGGAAATCTTTGAAGTCTGGCTGCAAAACTTTGAAGAGGGATAACTTGTGCAAATGTATTATTGAATACATATCCACCAGAACAAGCTTTACAGAAGACATTGCATAAGGAATAATTGAAAAAAAACTGTAAAATTTATTGAAATGCGTTGGAAGAAGTGCAACCGTAATCAAAATTAATTTAGGAAGAAAAATAGTGAATGGTTGGTCCTATACCTTGAATTTAATCAAGATAGAACGTTACCTGCAACAAACTCTTTGAAACGTGGTCGGCCCCCAGTTGGGTTTGAAAATTGCGGTGTAAAGAGAAAGCAGATAAGGGTAAGAAAATTATTAAACGAAAAGAATTTGGAGGAGTTATCTTTTGCAACACAGTCGTGTCAAGCTGGGAAACGCTCTGCAGCGACAGTTATACGAGATATGACTTTGTCAAGTTCCCCGAAAAGAGCTTATAGGTAGACAAGCTTACAAGCCTTCAGAAAGCAGCTCGGATAGGCCTGTTATGTACACAGCCGAAGATGCCCTTTCATGCAAAATTGTGAAAATACTAATACGTATATTAATGAGATCAGCAAAAATGCGCAAAGTTATGATTTACCCATCTTGGGACAAAATTTTAGAATCAAAAAACAAATGCTACCCAGAACTTGATTCTTTACATGTTACAGAGAATTCAGCAGAGATTAAGTTACAAAACCTATTAGATCTAACTACAAAACGAATCTGTCTTTTACAAGAAGATATATTTAAAGCTTTGTCCGATGACTGTAAAGAAACCTCTAATTTTACTTTAGTTTGCAAATGGGGATGTGACGGGAGTTCTGGGCAAAGTAACTATAAGCAACGCTTATAGAAGAAGGTCATGATGACTCATCGGTTTTTATGATTTCTCTTGTACAGCTTCAATTATTTTACGTAACATCGAACGGGGAAACAGTTATAATCTGGAAAATCCCGTGCCCATCTTCAACTAGGTTTTGTAGAGCAATCAAATTTATATTTGCCTCTGAGACTCTAGAGAGAACAAAACAAGAAACCGAAGCAATTGAACAGCAGATTCAACACCTTTCTCCTACATCAGTTTCTCATCAGGTTAAAGTGAAACATAAGCTAGTTTTGACGGTAAAATTTGCAAAGCGTTGACTAATACGGCCTCTAGCCAGGTTTGTTACATTTGCAAAGCAAAACCCTTGGAAATGAATTCCTTAGATAGATTAGTAAACTTGCCACCAGTGTCTGAGAACTATAGCTTCGGATTATCGACTTTACATTCGTGGATAAGATTTCTCGAATGTTGTCTTCACGTGAGCTATCGTTTAGATGTAAGAACTTGGCAAGTAAGAGGAGAAAATAAGAAGTTGGTAGCAGGAAGAAAAAAGAGCATAGTAGATACATTGCGTAGAGAACTGGGAATATTGGTTGATCAGCCAAAGCCTGGGGTGGAATCGGCTAAAGTTGACAGTCACACTATCATAGTTTTTCTAATGTGTTGTGACTGTCAACTATCACAAATCACCTTAGTCGATTCAACAACGATGTTTCGATGGCATATATTGTTCAAACTTCTCAGGATTAATTTCGTATCCAGATGAAATTGTACTTTAAATAACACTTAATCTATATTATATTTGTTCATCCACACCAGTAATTCTTGAAGAAATTTTAGGGTCACGGAAAAAGATTATGGCGGCACTTCCATCATTTGTTGACCGTGGGTGGAATCGGCTAAGGTGATTTGTGATAGTTGACAGTCACATTATCATAGTTTTTCTAATGTGTTGTGACTGTCAATGTGTTGACAGTTGTGACTGTCAATGTGTTGACAGTCACATTATCATAGTTTTTCTAATGTGTTGTGACTGTCAACTATCACAAATCACCTTAGCCGATTCCACCCACGGTCAACAAATGATGGAAGTGCCGCCATAATCTTTTTCCGTGACCCTAAAATTTCTTCAAGAATTACTGGTGTGGATGAACAAATATAATATACATTAAGTGTTATTTAAAGTACAATTTCATCTGGATACGAAATTAATCCTGAGAAGTTTGAACAATATGCCATCGAAACAGCGAAATTATTTTTAGAAAAATATCCCTGGTTTTACATGCCAACAAGCGTACATAAAATACTTGTGCATGGGGCTGAGGTTATTAAATACGCAATATTACCGATTGGTCAATTGAGTGAGAAAGCTCAAAAAGCAAAAAATAAAGAATTTAAATATGTCAGAGAACATCACACTAGAAAAAAATCAAGAGTCTCGACAAATGAAGACTTAATAAACTACTTTCTTTTATCATCTGATCCAATTATTTCCAACATGTCTTTTCTAAAAAATAAAAATTACTAAAACGAAACCATATGCAGAGATGTAATGAGTCTACTGAAAGAGCTCCATATTCGTGAAGAAGACTGTGATGAAGATTAGAGACACCATTATTCAAAGAGGCCCTTAATTCTTGCTTGATGTCTATATTTCCAGGTATGATTTCTGGAATTATTTTAAGAAACAAATTGTACTGGGAGAAAATCCTATCTCCCTTTGGGACGGGGAGTGGTTATTTCTGAAAATTGAATAAAATGGAAAAATATTAAAAATCAAGGAACGAACATACAATTGCATTCTTTTATTTGAATTTCAAATAAAGTTTTTCAGTTAACAGTTTTTGAGAAATCAAATTTCAAAGTCAATATTTTTGAAAAAAAAATTGAGTTTTTTTTTAATGTTGCGTATTTAAGATTCAGTGTTTTCTTTAATATTCAATGCTCTTATTAGCTCTCAGTCAATTAATAAAAAAAAGATGCAAGAGTCTTTCATAGTTTTTGAGAAATATAAAAAAAATTAATGGTAGGTACTTTTCCCAAAAACTGCAAAAAAAGCTTTGATTAATGAAAACAAAACTTTTGTTTCTTTTATCTCTTAGACTACACTCAGAGAAAAACGTCAGGTAAAGAATTAACCTAAGCCTTGTTGAATTCACGAGGTGCACAATCCCATACAAAGTTACTGACATTTCAGAAATTTACCTGATTTTAGTAACCTTTTGTTCAGAGTAAAATGAACCTGGTGGGCTTTCTTGCCATATTCAGGTTGATTTAGAGAAGATGACCTGTTATTTTAACACTAAATTCTTGTAAATAAGAAATTTTAACAAGAATATAGTGTTTTTTTAAACCGACATCGTGTTTTTCTAACACTGTATGTTTTGAATTTCTGTTTTACCACATATCAGGTTGAATTAACATTTAATGTGGTTATAATTAGCTGTTGCATTTTACCTGACCTCATGCTAAAAAAGCACTCTGCCAGTTCATTCCAACGTGACACCAGTGCTGAAACGTACATACACAGGGAATTTAAGTAGAACGATTTGAATTTAACCTGGCCTCCTGTTGAAGAAGCACTCTGCCAGTTCATTTAAACGTGAAATTAGTGTTGAAATGCACATCCACACGCCATTCAAATAAAATTATTTAAATCTTACCTGGCCTCCTGGTAAAGTAGCACTCTGCCAGTTCATATAAACGTGACACTAGTGTTAAAACACACACACAAGCCATCCAATGATTTTCAACTTAGGTATTGATATTTGGTACCAGTTTTTTGAGTAGTGAATTGGCCCAGTGGATGAGTGCTATCCTCGTGTGTGAAAGGTTCCCAGTTCAAAACTGAAGTAAGTATCACAAATTATTTTCAAATTAAAATAAATAAATAATAAATTTCTACATGTACTTTCAGAATAATGCATAACGAGTTGAGCGATAGGCAGCGCAAGAGACTCTTAAACGTATAGATTCATGACTTATGCCGGATTTACACGATTGGAAAACTGCCAGTATAATGACAATAGCATCAACAAAAAAATGGACAAATTCATTCTTTTTGTCATTATAGTGGCAGCGTTCAAGTCGTGTAAGTCCGGCATTAGATACAGGGTTGATATAACATTGAAACCTGTTAAATTAACTATAGGTTTTCAGGTTAAACTAACCAGATTTTCATGTTAAATTTACAGGGCATTGAATATTTTGTCATGTTAAATTAACTATATCTGCAGGTAAAATTTACAGGATTACAGTGTTAAATTTACAAATCAGGTATCTGGTTAAACAGTTAACCTAATCTATCGAGTTGAAAAATAACAACCTGAAAATCAGGTATGACTGACCAGAAATTGGTTGATAATACCTGCCTTTTTCTCTGAGTGTAAGAAAGACATCTCTTTTTCATTAATTGACTAAGAACTAATAAGAGCATTGAATAAGGAAAACATTGTATCATATCATACAAACTTTTTTCATGACTATACTGTGAATCAAAAAATTGTACGTACATTTGATTTTCTTGAATAAAAAAGTGTTTTTTTAAGCAAATTGGCATGATTTGGTAAAACTTTTGCAATTTGTGTATAGTTTATTGAAAGTTGTATCAGAAAAAAGACAAAGTTTAATATTTCAAAGCTTTTTTAAATAAAAGAAGTTTAAAAAATTAAGAGAAACGAAAAAAATACATCAAATAATTGCACGTACAGTGGCTTTAAAGTCAAATTTCTTTCAGATTAGTAATTTTTGGCTCTAATTATAAATTTGAGACGGTTGTTTATTAAAAACACAAGCTTTGACGTAACTTCTGTTCGTATAGTGTTTCGTTTCTCTTGAAAATTACAGATTTGAGTGGATTTTTGATAGTTATATGAGTTTTTGAACTTTATTTACCAAAAAGCCCCACAGATGCTTAATGGGGTTGACGTCTGAAAATAGTGGTGGATGGGGCAACTAAGATTTTACATTGTAAAGCAGCCACTTGCTTACTAATATAGACTAATGCATTCGGTCATTAACATCTAACAGTAGGAAATCATTCAGTAACTCAATTCTTTCAAGGCTGGCTTTAAATTTTTTACTCAAATAAGCAAATTTTTGTGTTTTTCCATATTGTTGTTTCAATAAAAATAGGATTGCAGACACCATTTGAATCCATAACTCCCCAAACCACAATGATTACACCTTCATGTTTCACCGTAGTCTTTAATTGCTTACCTATACTTTTGTGTTCGGTTTTCGGTACCAAATTTTCGACCGTTAAATCCAAAAATGTTGAAATTTTTTTCGTCAACTAAGATAAAATGAACTGTTCTAAGAAGCAAACCAGAAAAACTTGACAAATAATTGCAAATCAATTATCTTCAAGCCGCAAAAGTCTTACACAAAAACCTACCATTTATATGATTTCAGTTGCTGTACGTGCAATTTTTTGATACAGTGTATTTCACAAAAACAACTTTATTTAAAAAAAAATAAATATTTTCTTTAAAAAAAGTATAGTAGGTATAGGTATATGTAGGATCGTTGATTTTTAATATTTTTGTATTTTATGTAAATTTTTCAGAAATTGCCCCTGCTCACCCCATGGGGGGATAAAGGATTTTCCTCCAACACAACTTTTTTCTTCCCACAATTCCAAAAATCATCCCCGAAAATATGGAGCATAAATTAAGGGACAACCTGTATACCTACTATTTTTTTTTATAAGGTGATTTTTTTTTTAATTTATTTATAATATTTTCTGTTGTTAACTTTGTTTTGTTAATAGCTCAACTTAACTTGAAAGAAGAATTTACTCTTTTTACCAAAAAAAAATATTGTTAAGAAACGACAAGTGAAAATGTGAAACATATAAATTAATGTATTAAATTTAATTTTTAAATATATACAGTACGTTCTCGATTAACGCAACTCTCGATTCACGCAACTCCTCAATTTTCGCAACAGCTGAATTTATATCATTGTTGACGCAGTAATCGCAACTCTTCAAAAAAAAAAATTGACTTGATAAGTGCAACTTTTGATTTTATATGCATATCTTTAATTACTCAGGTTCTTGCCAAGTTCGTTTTTGTCTGTTGCGTTGCATTTTGTCTCGAAAAAAAGGGTGCAATAAGAAATTTTGTTTCTAATGCTGAATGTGGAGCCGGAAAGAGGATTACATTAAAAGTGGCGAATACCCTGAAAAAGAGATGAAAAATCAAGGAAAGCAAAATGTGCCAGTTTCCAGCGAGGTCCTGAAAACAAAGGTGTGCCCATTTCATAAAAAAAAAGAGAGGCCAGGATCTTTTAATGGGAGATGGTTGGGTTACAAATTTTAAGAAAAGACACGGAATTCACCTGTTTGTTGAGAATTTGTGGAGAAACACTTTCAAACAAACCGCAATTTGTAGATTCATTCTTGATTAAATTTAAGAAAAAAGTCAGAGAGCTCGGTTTGACTCCCAATCAAATCTATAACGCCGATTGTAGGTTTCAAGGAATCCTGAGGCCGTGTTTTGCTCTATTTAAGCTTTTTTAAAAACTGGGTAATCAAACACTCAATCTGTAAATTAATCTTCAAAATAATCGCTCTTTAAATAAAACACAACCAAAACTTTTAGTGTAGAAACTTCAAGTAAGTAAGTTTTATTCGCCCTTCATATAACCTTATGGTTGGTATAATGGTTGGTATAATTTCTTATAGGAGATTGTTCCGAATACTTCATAATGGAAGAGTCCAGGGTAAGAATGGTAGGTATTTGAGGTGATCTGATGGGCAGCATCCAACATTCTCCCCCGCCAGTGCACGTAGTAAACGAGTTTGTGTGACAACTTCTTTCGAGAATCCAGAAAAACAACTTCAAAAAACGTTGTGTAATGTCGGATCTTCTTAACGTGCCTTAAGGCTCACATGTAAATAGAAATGTTATTATTAACTAATAAAACAAAATACATTTAAGAGCAAGAGTTATCAATATTTCATTTAATTTGACTTTAGTACTTTAAATAAATTTAAAATAGTTGGATCGTGTAAACACGATGACATTCCAAAAATGAAACGTGAAACGCAGGCCCAAGTCGAACTTCCAGTTCATTGGAAAGTGGCTGGAATCTCCATATTTCCGGCTGTCAAATGCCACGTTGACATTTTCCTCCATTGACATATGAACCTATTATTATGAATGTTTAGTTTGTCGCGCTCTCGGTTTTTCTTTTCCCCTTTTAGTTTTTTATCGTTTTATTTTAGTTTTTCGATTTGTTTTACATATTTCGTGTTCACAGGTATATAGGTGTTCTCAGGAATGAATATTTTCCCTAATTTCTTCAATGAGAATGTTGAAATTGAATGTTTTGATGACGGCTGGCTTGAAGCTGATGCGAAAGCGGTGGATAGATGGATTCGGCCGGTGTACACCCACAGCAGTTAGTGGCGTTCCACTATAAATTCATTCAACAACAGGTAGGTAATCAACAAGCAAGGTAATTAATTTATGTTAATATCATGGGCTTGAATTCTAGTAAATATTATGTCTTTTAATGAGGTTAATATGGATCTGGATCTGGACAATTTGAACTGCCTTATTGATTTTCTAGGAATTAATTAATAGCTGCACGGAACTATTCCTCTCGACAATTGCTTGTTGTCGTTACATTTAATGTTGTTCTTGAGATCACACCTGGCCAGATTTGACCCCTTTGCTTTAAGCATCGATGAGGAACGAAGCGTAGGGTGGTCATTCGTTGTTGCGGTGAGAACGATGACGTCTCGCAAAGCAGAAGAGTGGAAATTCCATTTTTCATGCTGATGTTGTTCTGACGCTGTTGCTTTGATTAGGATACTATTTTAAATATTTCACTAGGTCAAGACCTACGCAGACACTAGATGATGGTGATGACATTATTGGTGTTTATGATGAGGTGTAGCAAGGCGATGTTGATGTGGGCGGTGGTGGGTGCAAGAACCAATCTCGTTAAATTCATTTATGATGTTGTTGCCTTTTGCTTCTGGGTTGGATGCGTTGTAATTTTGGCTTGCAAAACGTTTCCTAGTTGATAATAAATTGTAATTTATATTCTTTTCGAGTGTTTGTTTCAATTATACTGATTTAAATTCGAGGTTTTCGACTGTTGCTAATGTGTTAAGTATGTGCATGAACCCTTTTATTAGAATTGGGTATTGAGTGTTGAGTTTTATTTTTGATCATTGGGTTTTCCTTTGCATTTGGGTGTGCATGTTTAGTGGACTGTATGTTTTGTTTTAGTACGAAAGAGTATTGAGTGAGTTTCGAATAGTTTTCAATGTGTTATGAAAAATGTTTTGAATGTATTTTGAACGTGTTTTGAGTGTGTTCAGAGCGTGTTTTGAA
Source organism: Dasysyrphus tricinctus (assembly GCA_963921185.1). Taxonomy (NCBI): domain Eukaryota; kingdom Metazoa; phylum Arthropoda; class Insecta; order Diptera; family Syrphidae; genus Dasysyrphus; species Dasysyrphus tricinctus. The sequence goes on from OY992530.1 coordinate 213,031,799, forward strand.
TGTGTTTTGAATGTAATATTAGGATATTATGAGTGGTTTTGAGGGTTTTGTATGCCACCATGAGACATACATATGTTATTTGAATTTTTAAGTGAATGTTTTCGATAATTGTTTTGCATTAAATTAAATTTGTAGTATATTGATTTCTTGTTGTGGATGTTTTAAGTTTGTTCGTTTACGATTAGCGATTTCTTAGATGATTTAGGTGAATTTGTTGTTTTGAAGTTTGAGGTATTGTTGGATTTCGATTTTATTTGTTCGTTTGATGAAACTTGTATTGAGTTTTAGATTATTGTGGTTTCTTCCGCAGTATTGTTTGATGGCAATGGGCAGATTTTCGTGATGGGTCTTTTGAATTCGCTAGTTTGAGTTCGGACTTTAACCACACGGATTAAATCATCTTGTCCTGGGTAGGTTTCAATGATTCTTGCCATGGACCAATCCGACGGTGGAAGTCTTTCATCTCGAAGCAAAACTAAATCTCCGATCTTAGGCTGCTCTTCGATTTTCAGCCATTTCGGTCGATTTTGAAGCCTTGTCAGGTATTCTCCACTCCACTCCTTCCAGAAGGTCTGCAGTGATGCTTGTAGACGTTTCCATCTGTCGAGATAGCCAATTTTTTCAGTTGATAGGTCTGCTTCAGAAACTATGTGCATTGATGTGCCGATTAAAAAGTCTGCTGGTGTTAGGGCATTGAAGTCGTCCAAGCTGTCTGTAACCGGACAAAGGGGTCTCGAGTTTAGACAAGCTTCTATTTGTGCTAGAAGCGTACTGAGCTCTTCGAAGGTCAGAGCTTGGTTTAGGGCAACACGTTTCAAATGGTATTTCACAGATTTCACTCCTGCTTCCCATAAGCCACCGAAGTGAAGAGAAGCGGGAGGAATGAAGTTCCACTTGGTGCCCATTTTACTCAAGGAATCAGCAATTTCGGTGTAGTCGTATTTTGCAGCATTTAACATTTTTTGAAGTTCCGTGTTAGCACCTTTGAAATTTGTCCCGCAGTCACTGTAGATGTTGGTGCATACTCCTCTGCGAGATGTAAATCTACGAAATGCAGCAACAAAGGCTTGAGATGTGAGGTCTGTCACAGCTTCGAGATGAATTGCCTTCGTTGAAAGGCATATAAAAATGGCGAAGTATCCTTTGACTTCTTGGAATTCCTTCCTTTCCAGGCTTTAACTGCTATAGGTCCAGCGTAATCCACACCAGTGTGAGTGAAAGGTCGAGACACATTCACTCTTGGTGCTGGTAGACATCCCATTAGTTGTTGCATTGGTTTGGGTTGATTTTTGAAACATGTTAGGCATTTACTTAACCACTTCTTCACAGTTCTTTTCATATTGAAGATCCAAAATTGGTTTCGAACATAGGCAATTGTTTGCTGGATTCCGCCATGCAAGGTCTTCTCATGGGCATCTTCAATAATGAGTCTTGAGAAATTGTGGTCTGGTTTCAACACGATAGGATGCTTTTGATCATAGGTGAGAGTGGCATTTTGAAGTCGACCACCGATTCTTATTATACCACATCGATCAATAAACAAGTTAAGGGATTTGTTGAGTTTCGTTCTTTTTGTTTTCTTGAGTTCGCTGATGACGTCAGGGAACATGAATTGTTGAACGTTTCTTACAGCTGTGTATAACGCGATATCAAGTTCTATGGGTGACAGAACTGATCTCATCCTGAAAACTTCCTCTTTCCTCACGTTGTAAACAAATCTGTTTACCATGGCTATAATTCTTAACGCCTTGATAATTTTCGATTGTTTACAGACAACATCTAAAATTCCATTTACATCTTCAATGGCAACATGAATCTTGATTTCTCTCTTTTCTTCCTCGGTTTCAAATTGAGTGGGTTGGGTTGGTACTGAGAAATCCCATTTCTCTTTAAGAAAGTTTGGTCCATTCCACCATAGGGCATTGATCTTCAGTTTGGATGGTAAAACACCACGGGATGCTAGATCCGCTGGGTTTAACTTTGTGGGAATATGTCGCCACATGCTAACATTCGTCAGCCGTTGGATTTCAGTGACTCGATTGGCGATGAACGTCTTCCATCTCGACGGCAATCCAGATATCCAGCAGAGGGTGATTGTGGAATCAGTCCATGCAAATATTGGAATCGTTTCGAATGGTAGAACTGATCGAGTGTAGTCGAGAAGTTTTGCCAACATAACGGCTCCGCAAAGTTCCAATCTAGGCAAGGACACCGTATTAACTGGAGCAACCTTCGTTTTGGATATGAGCAAATGGGTGTGTATGCAGTTGTTGTTGTCCAAAACTCGAAGATATACAACGGCTCCATACGCCTTGGTAGATGCATCGCTAAATCCATGAAGTTCAAGCTGTTTGACGTTGCTTTGAGTGTCTATCCAGCGGGGAAGGCGGATGTCCTCTAAGATCTCCAACTCTTCTTGAAAGGAGAGCCATTCTTGCTGCAGTTCGACTGGGATGGTTTCGTCCCATGAAAGACCTTTCAACCATAATTGCTGCATGATGATCTTCGCTTTGATGATACAGGGTGCTATCCATCCTAGCGGGTCAAAGAGGCGAGCAATCGTTGAAAGTATCGTACGTTTTGTAACGATGCTATCGATGGCGATCCTTTGAAATGAGAAGGAATCAGTAGAAGGGAACCAACTGATTCCAAGGGTCTTCGTGTGATCTAGAGATCCAAAAACTAACGAAACACTTGTTTCTTGATCTTCTTCCGGTATGGACTTAAGAAGTTCTTCATCGTTGCTCATCCACTTTCGAAGATGAAATCCAGCAGATGATAATAGCTTTGAAATTTGTTGGTACTTTTCTTTAGCTATTTCTACTGAATCTGCACCTGATACCAAGTCGTCGATATACATATCTTCGCGGATCATTTTGGCGGCTAGTGGATATCTCGATTCTTCATCAGAGGCAAGTTTCTTGAGAGTTCGATTTGCCAAATATGGAGCTGGAGCAGTGCCGAACATCAGAACTTTCACCTTATAAAGTTTTACTGGTGTTGTTGGATCTTCACGCCAATAAAGCAATTGGTAGTACTGGTCATCTGGATGAATCTGGATTTGCCTGTACATTTTTTCTATATCGGAAGTAAAGGTAATTTTGTGTGTTCTCCACCTTAAAACAATCGATATAATATCTGTCTGTGTCTTAGGCCCAGTCATCAGATGATCATTCAACGAACTTCCATCCGAAGTTCGAAACGAGGCATTGAAGACTACACGCTGCTTTGTTGTTGTGCTGGACTCCTTAATGACGGCATGATGAGGTACGACGTAGTGAAACGGTGAGTTGAAGTTATTATCTTCATTGGTGTTAACTTCTTCCATTTGGTTGAGTTGAAGATACTCTAACAAACATTTATTATATTCTTCGTGTAGTGTTGGATTGCTTAGTAACTTCTTTTCTTGTTTGTAGAACATCCTTAACGCAGTTTGTTGTGTTGACTTAAGTTCTGGACGATGATTTTCTTTGAAAGGTAGAGAGACTTCAAAGCGCCCTCCCGGCAACCTCTTGATGTTGTGTAGAAAGTGCTTCTCGCACATGACATCTTCTTCTGGTTCAGCTTTTTCATATGGAGATTCTTCGATCTCCCAAAACTTTCGCATTTGTGTGTCTATGTCGACAATTTGTGTAAAAACTTGTAAGGAACTATTTCTTTCGAGTGTAACTTTTCCCAAAACAATCCAGCCAAATTCAGTTTTTTGAGCTATTGGAGCAATTTGTTCTTCATCTCGAATGACTTCATTCAGAATTATTTCGCAATAAATGTCATTTCCTAACAAGATGTCGATGTTCGAAGGTCGATGAAACATAGGATCGGCTAATTTCAAACCTTGAATATGTTTCCATTTAGTTGAAATTATTTCTTGGCTTGGTAGAAGTCCTGTCAGAGTTTTGTATATGTATCCTCTTGTCGACGTTACAAAATCTGAATAGATTGAACCCATGTTCAGTTCTACAAAGTTTTGACAAGAACCACTTTTGTTCTGTCCTAAGACTGAAACATCAAAAAATGTTGCATGTTTTTTCAGACCCAAGAGTTGAGCTGCCGATTCTGTTATAAAAGTCGCTTGTGATCCAGGATCAATTAGCGCTCTAAGCTTCACAAAGTCGCCTTGTGCTGACTTGACTTTAACGATCGCCGTTGCGAGCAGAATTTGGGTGTTTCTAAACTCGTTTAGATGAAAACAATTTGACGATGTTGAGGGTTGTTGATCATAGGGTTGGAAAGTTGGCGCATTTGGATTGAATTCTGTTGATACATGATGTGTTTGTGATTGATTTGGATTATGGCTATTTCTATTTGAGTTATTGAATGAATTTGGATTATTGTTTTGTTGTGTATGAGTGAGTGACTGTAATGGTGCTTGAGATCGAGAGATTGTGTTATTTGAGTTGGGTGGCAGTTGGTTAGTTTGAGCGAATGATTGTTGATTGTATGTGTTTTGTTGATTTAATGAGTATGGCTGATTATTTATGTTGTTTGTGTGTTGAGCGTTGCCAAAATGTAGTAAAGAATTGTGTTGTTTTTGACAAAAATGGCATGTCTTATTGCTTGGACAACTATTTGTTCTATGGCTATAGGCCAAGCAGTTAAAACAGTTGCCGAATTGTTTGACAGCTCGTTGTCTTGCCTTGACATCCATTTTAAGAAACTTAGAACATGTTCTCAATGAATGTGCACCTTTATGGCACACTTTGCATGCAAAATCTGTCGTTTCCGCATTTACATGGAAAACGTTCTTTGTTTGTTTTTTGTGTGTTGATGTTGATTTCACATTTTGTTGTTGATCAACCATTTCTAGCGTTCGGAACCTTGTTTCTAAGAAATCAGAGAATTCTTTATATGTGGGAATTTCCTTCTTGGTTCCCAGTGTAGCTTCCCATTTCACTTGCACCGAAGCTGGTAACTTTTTCAAAAGCAGGAAAATAATAATTGCGTCCCAATGTTGTACTGGCAATCCTAAGTTTGTTAGGGCGTGGATAATTTTTGTTGAATTATCAGACAACTCGCGAATGCCTTTGGAATTCTCTTCATGAACGACTGGCAATTCATAAAATAACTTGAGCTCATTATTCACAAGAATTCGCTTAAAGTCATATCTTGAATTTAATAATTCCCAAGCTTTATCATAGCTTGCATCATCTACACTAATGTGCTCGAGTAGGATGCCTGCACCCTCTTTACAGCATGACTTTAAATAATGCAATTTTTCAATATTAGTTAATGACGCATTGTTATGAACCAACGAAACGAATTGGTCGTGAAATGAACGCCAATTCTGGTACTCCCCCGTAAATGACGGCGGGTGAATTTTCGGAAGTTTGACATCGTGCGGCTTCTGACTACCCCAATTTGGCACCGAAGCTGGAGCAGAAGCAGTTTCCTTTTCTTTATTTGCCGCTGCAAACTTGTCCAACTCATCTAGAAGCATAGATTTATATAGCGTATAGATTTCGTTCGCTTCGTTATAAAATTCTTCCGTGGTATTTAAAACCTCTGCTTTTACATCATCGCTACAAATAGCTATTTGATATTGGGTTCTTATGTTCATCCAATTGTTTTCAAGGGTTTCGAGACGTGTAGAAACATAGTTTTTTGTTCGACGAGTGGGGCATACAGTCTTTTTGAAATTTTCAAAATCCTTAGAAATTTGTGTGGATGTTGTTTTAACAATTTTTGTTGCATTCATTTTGAATATTTTATTGCTTTTATTGTTTAATTTAATATTTCAACAAACAACTTAAGTGAAATGTGTACTCACTGTGATTTTTCTTTCAGTGTCCTGGATGCGGCTTGCTGCTTTTGCTGTCTTCTAGGCCAACAGATGTATTCGCTGGGATTTTTATTTAAGCGTTAAATTATTGTAATTTTTCAATGTTCAATGTTCAAATTTATTGTTATTAATTTTTATTGTATTTACTTTTAAACACTTATTTGTATTTTATATTTTAAAATCTTTTGATTTGAATTTTTAAATAAATTTAAAAAAATAACGACAAAATGTCGGCACACACTCTTTTAATTTCTAAGGGTTAATTTAAAAGTTAATTAACGAGTTCGTAGTTCGCTTTTTAATAGGCAACGAAGGACCAAATGTTTTGCTCTATTTAAGCTTTTTTAAAAACTGGGTAATCAAACACTCAATCTGTAAATTAATCTTCAAAATAATCGCTCTTTAAATAAAACACAACCAAAACTTTTAGTGTAGAAACTTCAAGTAAGTAAGTTTTATTCGCCCTTCATATAACCTTATGGTTGGTATAATGGTTGGTATAATTTCTTATAGGAGATTGTTCCGAATACTTCATAATGGAAGAGTCCAGGGTAAGAATGGTAGGTATTTGAGGTGATCTGATGGGCAGCATCCAACAGGCCGAAAGACAAGAAAAGAAAGAATCACGTTTCTCAAAGTTAAGCTATTCGTCATCGGTACCTAAAAATTTGTAAACCTATGATCTTTTAAAAATTTTGACCACATGCCCGTAGTATACAAGGCAAAAAAATGCTTCGATGACGTTAGCATTCTTTGAAAAGGGTTCCACTCGTAATTTTTGTGCCTGAGGTAACAAAATTTAACCGGCCACAGGTAGGTCTTTTTTCATATTTTTTTTTGAGTCTTTAAGGTACGACTCTTTTTAAATTAGAAAGGACTTCCAACAAGAGCGCTTTTACTTTTGGATAACGCTCCTTGTCATCCAAAAGATGGCGAGTTAATAAGTGATGACGGCATGATCGTAAATAAACGTATTTTTGTTTTGTTTCTTATTATTTATATGTTATTGAAAAAGAACTTGTTGCATTAAATATATGAGTGCTGGTTTTATGGTTTTCGCTTTAGATCTCGAATTGACCCTACAAAAATATTTACTCGGTTATTGCAACAACTTCGGTCATTGCAACCACCCTTGTTTTAATTAGTTGCGATAATCGAGAATGCACTGTATGTATATTGATAAAATACTGAACAAACTTTAATTTTTCAATAGTTTTATCCATAGTTATTCAATTACACAACATAAAATTTCAGATTTACCGTTATTTTCATAACTCTAGATTTAGTTCGCGCTAAATAATCATTTCCGACCACTGTGCGTTCTTCCTCTTTATCGCCCATATTTTCTGACTCCTATAGGCAATGTGCTAGCATTTTGGACAATTTTCTTAATAAATTTTGTCCCCTGGAGACTTTGACACTCCTGGCAATAATTTCGGTAGGTACACGATTTCGATTTCAGTACATTTGCGTGTACCGAGGCTTTTTTTTCGGTATACGGTAGACAGCGTTAAATTTCGGTACTGAACTGGCGCTTTCAAAATCGTGGAAAAACCACAACAAATCGGCACTATTTTCAGTTTTTTGCCTATAAATGTTGTCCGGTGTATTTTTACGGAAAAAAATGTTAAGTTGTAGAAAACAAACTACAAATATGATCCAAAAAGTATTTTACACTTACAAACGGCGCTAACGGCGCGGTGCTATGGAGTTCCCAAGAAGGGCTAAAATTTCATATTTTGTAAGATTTTCAGTTTCTTTGCCTCTTTACAGCTCATTAACTTCTTTACCGTTGAGCTTAGAGCAAAACTCTTCAAATCAATCTTGAAATTAATTTGACTGGCTACCGAGTGCATGTATTTACAGTCGACTCCCTCTTAGTCAAATTTTCCCCTAACAAGAATTTTTCTGCCATGATTTTGTACTAATCAAATTTTTGCAAAACTCCCTCTACCTCAAACTAATTTTGATTTCCCGTGAAAATTCGACTTAGAGCGAGTCGACTATATTTCATTTTGTAACCGATATAATTTGGTGAAAATTGAGAATTTTTTTTTTCAAACGTTTTTACTAACTCACTTTCTTTTCTATCTGTTTTATACATTCCCTGTACTGGAGTCCCGTAGAAATTTTACTACCTATTTGGTTAACCACCAGAATCGATTGAAGTATAAATAGGAGAATCAGAAGATTTGGGTAGATATCACGATGTATTTTGAACCCGATGTTTAAGTCACTGTTTTCCAAAATGTCTGACTTACAGTAGTCCACTTTGTTTGAGGGAGGGCACATAATTCCATAAAAACTTAACCACTAAATTAATATTAAGTCACATTCATTCTTAAATAAACCACTAAACTCATTTTGATGAAATTAATAGACATGATAATTGAAGATGAAAAACCATTTCAATTAATTCCTACCCATACTGCTACGACCACTTTAAATCAAGAAAATAATATTTTCGGAAAAAATTATAAAAAAAATTCGAGAATAGCTTCTCCGAAACATGGATACAGTGCACTCGGCCACAAGATGCTATATCATTTCACTTTTTTAATCTACTTCTGAAACAGATAGTGCAAAGAGCAGGTGTTAACAAAGAATGCCCTATCTTGGAAAGGTCCGTCCAACTACCAGTGTACCCAGAGCCGTAGCTAGAGTCGAATTTAAGGTAGGGCAGCGATGGAAAAAGGTAGGGCAAAATTAAAAATTGTACTTGATATATGTCTGGCAAAAATTTTGACTTATAACGGGTGATTTTTTAGCTGGTTTGGTTTTGGCAACACTGGTTTTGACAGCTGACGTGTGTTTAGTACCTTGTGTCACTGTCAAACAGCTTCAGTTTGGTTTGCAATTTAACCATGGATCGTCTTACAAATGAACAACGCTTGCAAATTATTGAATTTTACTATCAAAATTCGTGCTCGGTTCGAAATGTTGTGTTCAGAAAATTGTGTTCAGCGATGAGGCTCATTTTTGGTTGAATGGGTACGTAAATAAGCATAATTGCCGCATTTGGAGTGAAGATCAGCCAGAAGCATTGCAACAGCTACCAATGCATCCCGAAAAAGCCACTGTTTGGTGCGGTTTATGGGCCGGCGGCATTATTGGGACATATTTCTTCAAAGATGATGCGAATCGCAGCGTTACTGTCAATGGTGAACGCTACCGAGCGATGATAACAAACTTTTTTTTGCCCGAAATGGAAGTTCTTGACTTGCATGATATGTGGTTTCAACAAGACGGTGCCACATGCCACACAGCACGCGAAACAATGGCGCAATTGCGAGGCGAGTTTGGTGAACAGTTAATTTCACGTTTCGGGCCGGTCAATTGGCCGCCTAGATCGTGCGATTTGACACCATTAGATTATTTTTTGTGGGGGTACGTCAAGGCTAATGTCTATAGAGACAAGCCCGCTTCGATTGACGCACTGGAAGCCAACATCCATGCATTCATTCGTGAGATACCGGCCGATATGTGTGAAAGAGTATGCCAAAATTGGACTCAGCGGATGGGCTACCTGAGACGCAGCCGCGGTCAACATTTGCATGAAATTATCCTTAAACATTAAAAAGCAAGGTTCAAACTATCGATTCAAATAAATATTTCATTCATTTTTTCGAATTTTTTGTGTTTTTTTTTTTTTAAAAGTTCTAAACCTCTTAAAAAATCACCCGTTATTATGACTGGGTCGCATTTGTGTTTTCATATAGAACTTAGAACTGTCTCATGGCGATTTTGTTTTTTGCAAATTGTAAACCTGACGAATAAAATATTTCGTTTACACAACGGAAGTTTTTAATTTTATGAAATTTCCTTTTCTCACCACCAAGTTTAATTTTTTTTTAATAGAGTTGTATACTTAGTTCTATACAAAAAAAAATTGTTTGAAACATTTCGGAAGGGAATATGTATCGGTATTTTAAAAAAGTACAAGAATGCTGCAAAATTATAATAAAATTGTTCGAGCAGTTACAGAAATATATTATAAAAAATAAACCGAGAATAAGACAATTTTCTCAAACACTTTGAGAACATACCTTAAGGTACGAATTTTCAACAAAATCCTTGTATATGGTATTTGAGAAAGTTTGAAAAAAAAAAACAAAACTGTTGAATGGCAGCTTCCCGTTCGAGATGAGCTACAAGAATGATTTGAATTTCTCTTCTAAGGAACCAAATAAAAATGCTTTGTACTAAGTTTGAAGCAAACTGATAAAATCTATTAGGATCAACGATCAAGCGTCTAGCTCGATGTACAGTAGACGCATAGACGTACAGACGCAAAATCCAGTTTCATCAAGTAATAAATAAATAAACGTATTTCTGATTTGTATGACTTTTTTTGTTAGTTTTCCTCTAGTGACCATAAAAAACATATAACACTTTAGAAAATAAAGTTATAATAGGAAATTTTTGTTGCTCGAATGTTAAAAATCAGTACTTTTTTAAGTCAAATTCCACTAAGAAAAAGTTAATGCTCACTGATCTTTCCCGGTCGGACTTATACAACATATTTATATACAAACAAAATTCGCTACTAATATCTGCGAGCCTTCAAAACACCAAGTTTCTGTCTAAAGACTCTCGAAAATAAAGAATTCTTGAATTACGTTTTTTTTTATGGGATTTCAAATCTTTGTTCTAAATTATGGAAAAGGCTATACAATAGGGTGTCCATTATTTCCCAAAATCGTTTTTTAGTACCAGACACCCTCTAAATCAAAAGTTTATGCCCTAAACAAAAAAAATTGGCAAAAAAAAAATTTTGCCCGAGGCCATTTACACGTGGCTCTAAGCCCATACTTTTCCCATACAAATTTGTATGGGTTTTTGCTCTTTTAACGTTTTATTATTTTTCTCTCGAATTACTGCAGCTATTCCAAATTTTTTTTGCTGACTTTTGTTCTTAAATCATCCCTTTAAAAGATCTCATTCAAAAAATTTATTAACAAAAATTTAAAATTAAATATTAAGACGGTCACTTTTATGATGTTTTTATATGGGAATTCCCATATAATAAATTTTTTAATGAGGTCTTTTAAAGGGATGACTAAAGAACGAAAATCAACAAAAAAAATTTAGAAAAGCTGCGGTAATTTCAGAGAAAAAAAATAAAACGTGAAAAAAGTGCAAATCCTCAAAAGTGGGCGGGTCAAATAGTTTGCAGTATTTTTCTTCTTAACATGTTTTAAGGCGAATTTTGCTTTGTTTTCATACAAATTATTCGAAATGCTAAATTTTTATCAAAAAAGAAAAATTATTGCAAATAAAATTATCTACAACTTTCTTAAAGAACACTCCCCTAATGGACCACTATGCGGCGGCGTCTTACTAAATTTTTTGTTTATTCCATCATCGTAATATTGGTGGTATTTTTAAGGAAGGGCACTGGTATTTTAAGGTAGGGCATTGCCCCACAATGCCCTACCGTAGCTACGGCCCTGAGTGTACCTCATTACAACAATCGAGTTGCCGTCGGATGCTTTCTGAATGTCGAAAAAGTACCTATTCGACAGTGTATGGATTGAAGCCCTTATCCATAAATTCAACTTACTAGGCTTTCCTTCAGCACTAATACAAACTATTTTGTCTTTTCTTCCTTCCATAAACTTTGAAAGACTAATTGAGATTAAGACTCGTATTCACCTAAATCGTGAATGATGGTGGGCTCTCACCAGCCCAACATATTATATATACTTGAAGGTCAAATCTTCCTGGCTCCTTTTGTCAGACAAGACCTTAGTTAAACTCAATTGGAGAGATATCCATGACCCTTGACAAGCTCAGTAATTAGACCAGCAGCTGTGGACTTAACGTTAACCCACTGAATACAAAACCATTTAAGAATTCACGCAGCTTTACGTTTCACCACCCATCACATCAGAAACTAGAATGGTCATTTGCTCATCGGACTTATGTAGAGGGATTAAGATGAAGAGGCGAGAAGGTCCCACCTCACTTCCCCTAGCCAAAAGACTCGTTGACATCTCTGCCTTGCCACTTAAGAATGTCCTAAAATTTATCCAGAATTCGGAATGGTTCATCGAGGTCCCCCCACAGCTAAACTTCCACCTTACCCCTGCCTTCCATTCCTACCTTCCCACATCCGGGAGTGCAATGGATCCACGAAGATCCGAATGAGATGAGTAGTGCTTACCGTATTATCACCCATTCTAACCTCACCTAACCTAACCTAGTTTAAGTTGCATATACCGATTTATTTTCAATGACTTATATTTATGTATATCTATGTTATGGGTACATAATATTATGCACTTGAAAATTTTCAAACAATTCTGGAAATAAATATTTGCAACTAACTATTACAGGGGTGGGCGTTATAACATTGGGATGTGGTGCAATCATTAGAGCAGAAGCATTATTGCCATTTTGAAGTGGCCTCTTACCTTAAATAACAAACCATCCAGCTTTTTAAAAAAATAATAAAATTACTGTGATGATAACAAACTTACGCAAAAAAGAAGATACAAACTAATGTTTTGCCGAGTAGAGCTCGGTCGGCAAGGTTCTTGTACACTCTAGGTACTGGCTCTTTAAACCAAATTTACCAAGCAGAGATGATAACATCAGTCATCCTTCTTTAACTCTAATAAACAAGAACAAAGCATACACACATTTCGTAGCTTCAATAAATTGACTTAAACTATGTACACATAAAATAAACAAAAACTATAACCCTCATCTGCTATCCTGGTCCTGATATGATGTAAATATTTTCAAGTTTTTTTCGAATTCCAGAAAAAAAAACTTTTATTTCCTTCATGGCGATATTTTCGGTGCTAAAATGTGTTAGGTAAGGTACCTACCCACCTACTATTTTCTTCGTGTGTTTCTATGATTTTATCTTCAGTATTTTCCGTATGCGAATGTTGATTTTCACTTTTGGGACAAAATTTCTTTCCATCTCCTCCATAACTCTTGGACCACAATTTTCATCGTAATTTTATCCTTCAGCTACAGCTACTACAGACAGCCTTTTACCAACTGAATTATACTACCAAAAGTATTTTACGATTCCTGGCTATACTGATGCAGCCATAGCCTTTATAGTAATAAAATCTGGCCACTGTTTTCTCAACTACATACAACATATAGAATAGTAGAGAAGTGAAAGCAGGAAAAATGAGGTAACGGATATAGAGCTGGTAACTTTAGCAAGTTTCACGCTTATCTAAGCAGAAATCGTAAATTCTCAATACACGATGTGTTCTATGTGCATTTTATAGTTTAATATTTGTTCGTGTGTGTTGGAATGATTTTTTTTCTTTTTTTTTTTTAGATTCATTTGTATGCTCTTTGTCTGATGTGTTTAATCTTATAGTTACTGTTCCTAGAATACGAAGGTAACTATATGGGTATACCTATGAACCTAGCAAAGTTGATGGCTATTCAACCAACTGATTCGTATGAATAAAAAAAACAAATGGAACTCATTGCACTATTGTGTATAGTTATTTTAAAAAGAAAAAGAAAACTATATTCACAAATAATTTTCTTTGATAACTTAAGTGGAAGAAATTGAACATATAGTTGCCTTACACATAGGTACGCCGCCCCGCTCAAACAATTTTAACATGATACTAAGAGAACTTTGCAGTCGTGCTGAGGATATGGGAGATTCATTTCTGCTAATTGTATAACGGCGATGACACCATTCAACCTGGATGACGTAGGTCAACAATTTCGTCATCCCAATTTCGATGAGGTAAAGATAGCTATATCTAAACTTAAGTCCAATAAAGCTGCTGGAGCTGATGGCCTTGCGGCTGAGCTACTCAAAGCAACTGGCGATTAATTGGTTAAGAGTATTCACCAGCTCATCTGCAAAATATGGTCGGAGGAAAGCATGGCCGATGAGTCGAACCTCAGCATTGTTTGCCTGATCCCTCAAGAAAGGCGATTCTGGGCTGAACCAACTTAAGAGGCATCAATTTCTTAATATCGCCTACAAGATCTTCTCTGCCGTACTTGAGAACGCCTGAAGCCATTCGTCAACAATCTGATAGGTCCATATCAGTGTGGCTTTAGACCAGGAAATTCCACTATTGAACAAATTTTCGCACTAAGGAAGATTTTGGAAAAAATCCAGGAGTTTCAAATCGATAGCCACCACCTTTTCATCGATTTCAAGGCCGCGTATGACAGCATCTATAGACGCGAGCTATATAGAGCAATGTCTAGTTTTGACATCCCTCACAAACTCGTCTGTTTGTGCAAACGAAATATATGCTGTCAACAAGAAAAGACAACCAACATCGACGTCTCGGACAGAACGTCACGTTAGACAGCTATAATTTTGAGGTGGTCAGAGACTTTGTCTACCTAGGATCCGCTATAAGCTCAGCGAACGATACCAGTGCTTAGATCAAACGAAGAATTACTCTTGCCAATCGCTGTTTCCTTGGCTAAGAAGGCAATTGAGAAGCAAGCCCTCTCTCTCGAGCAACTAAAATGTCCCTGTATAAGACGCTTATCATCCCGGTCCTGATGTATGGTACATAGGCATGAACACTGTTAACGGTAGATGAACGCGTTAGGCTGTTTGAGAGGAAAATTCTCCGGATGCTTTTTGGTCCTGTCTGCACAGATGGGAATGGAGAAGAAGATATACGACACCGACCTAGCCACAAAAAGTGAAAAGCCAGCGACTGAGATGACTGGGTCACCTAGAGCGAATGTACACCAATGCTCCGTCCTGGAAAGTCTTTGAATCCATCCCCGTGGGACAGCGCAGTAGGTGGCACACGCAAGTGTTAGAAGACCTCGATCAACTTGGTGTACGAAACTGGAGACAGCTAGCTAGAAACCGAGCCGGCTTGAAAAAGTTTGTTAGTTGAGGCCCTGGACTGTAGCGCCACTTTTAGTAGGTAATTAAGCAAGAGAACTTTGCTTATTATAAACGATTTTAGCATCGTAGGTTCTACTTTTTAAAATGTTACTAAATTTAAAATCAACAAATGGCTATTTCAATTTTTTAGTACAAACTCGGGAAAAATCTAGACCCGGAGGTTTTTCAAAATCTATTTCATTTCTTTTCTCTCACATTATCATGAACCAATTATTTTACTCAATTACTAGACCATCATTCGAATAGCTACTTAATAAACAAAGATTTTGGACCAATTTGTCAAAAATGAGTTAAGGAGGCAATTAGTATACTTAGCCATTTTTGTCACAATTGCTCAATTGAGCAATATATTAGTCTTCTATAACTTGAGACAAACTTTGGAGTTGACCAATTTGAAATTTCTTTCTATCATTCATATCATATCTTCATATCATGGATAAATTTCCGATTTATATCCTTGGAAATTTTCCAGAGGCGCATGCAAATCATGGGCTCCGACAGAAAAAAGACGAGTATATTTGCAAAAAGTCCACAGTTGAAATTTTCAAAATATGTTGGAAGCAGAGGCGGTGGAAGGCATTAGCTCTGTTAAGCAGGGCCTGACCCAGCTTTTTCGCCGCCCTGGGCAAAAATAATATTAGCCGCCCTTTGTAAGGACACCTTATAAACAATATGTTACTGCAGAGATGGAGCGATTTTTCTCCAAATTTTAAAAAAGTGGTTGGAATTGTGTGATATTCACATCAATATGTAAGTATACTAGGGCTTCTAAACAGGTTTATCAAATTTCACATGTGTGTGTGAACATACGTTTAGCATTTAAATATTTTTTTTTTACTGACCTAAAAAATCTATCAAAATCGGTTCAGTAGTTTAGAAGATAAAGATTAAAATGCTAAATCAGTTTATATTTAAGTATCTTTTCTAACATCGACTTCCTTTAAATAATTGTTGCCTTCTGTTTAAATGGAAATATTTCTTTTCAAATTTTATTGAACAAAATACGCAGTAATCATAATAAATAAAATTTTAATAAAACATTTTTTTGAAAATATTCACGAAACATAACATAATAAAACATAATTCCTCCCCATTTTTAAATTCTAAAATCCAACAAAACAAAAACTTTAGAAAGAAAAAAACTGTTTTTTTTTTTGGCATTTTTCTTTCAATATTTCAAAGCTGTTAAGGTACTTACGGATTTATTACAAACAAAAATTTTAAACTAAACATTTTTTTCTAAAAAAACTTTGTTCAATATTTTATTAAATTTTTGATCTGATCAGTTCTAACGCTATTACTTATAGCTGTATACAAACATGCTTAAATTTAATGTATTAAAAACTGCATTCCTTCGGAATCCAGAAACAAATTGGCGAATGTTTTTCTTATAATACTTGATTGTAATTTTAAAAATATGTGAATTATACAAGATGTTCCATTCGGTATAGTGTTTGAGAATTAAGGTCGCAACCAGGGAAAAAAAATGTCCCGACAATTGATTTTATGCCTGAAATCCAGGACATCTACGGTAAATCGGAACTTCTTAAAACGCTAATAACTATTATGCTTCAAACCAAAATATAACAAAGTATACAAACAATTCAAGCTTATGACAATTCAAGTAGGAAACGACACGTTGTTAAAAATCCAAAAAATACAGAGTTGTTGTATTGACATTGACGTTTTATCGCATTCGTTCAAAGTAAATTTTTAAATGTTGGTCTTTTATTTTTAAGCTTCATGAGCAGTATGAAGAGTTTGTCAATGTATAGTTTACTGAAAGGCATTTTCTCCATTAATAGCTGTATTGGAACAATTATTTATGCCCTGGTCAGTTACAAAATTCATAAAATTATTTGTTAGTAGCTGCCAACGAGCCTAAATTTTCAATTATGCCGTCCTCAACTTTTTCCGCCTGGGGCAAAATGCCCAATAATTGAAAAATTGAGGTGCCCCCCAAAAACTTTAACATTTCTACTTTTTTCAAGATGGCGGCTGACGCTTGCACCACCCCGGTCCGTCAACTTGGATTTGCGTATGGAGGACACCTCTGAACACATTGCAACAAGAAAATCAGTTCAGTAGAAAATTGAAGACAAAAAATACTCGGCTCCTGGCCTATATTTCCGGTTTTCTATACAATAAATCAGTTTTTTGAATGAGAGCCACGCACTAAAAATTATGTATCTTCTAAACGAATTGAGATCCCACTCTGAAACTTGGCATGTAGTTTCTATATTGTATAAGCAAAACCTTAACAACAAAAATTAAAATGGTCAAAGTTTATTGAAATCTGATTTGAAGTGTTAACTTCCGGTTTTCTACCTAAGAAAAAAATCGATTTCCGGTTTAGATTTCATTAATGAAAAGAATATCTAATTTACCATTTACTCCAGTACTCAAATAATTTTCTTATCCCTTCATTTAATTTATAAACATTTTTCTTTCAAACTCTACCCCATGGCTTCCCGAAACCTTACAAGTCCATAACTCCATCACCAGGCCTCAAAACTCAAAATCCTTTTGCATTTATGTTAAGTATCAAAAGAAGTACAAGTGACCCAAAATTGGACGAATTTCAAGACCCGACCTTTTTTTCGTTGTCCGCTTCACGTGAAATGCCCCAGTTGTTTTAAGGGTATTTTCTAATGGCCAATCTTATTAAATCAGAATGAATTCCATACAACCACCCTTAAAAAAGTTATAGCCTTCTTGATAAATGATGACCGAATTATTAGTGAAATACGTAAAATATTACCAAATTTCAACAGCGTTGACACGAAACTTGGCCCACATATGTATTTCATTTGTCATAAGCAACAAGAATTAAAGGAGTCTACAAAAATATTTGTAGCGAAAGGATGTTTCTTTCAATGAATTAGAAAAATTTTGAACTACTACCTCGAAACCCCTCCCAAAACTGGTACGTTGATGAAAGTTGGTGAAAATGTTTTCGGTAAAATGTCTTTTTCGATACTTTGCCTTTTTCGGTACTTTGTCTTTTTCGGTACTTTGTTGTTTTCGGTACTTTGTCGTTATCGGTACTTTGTCTTTTTCGGTACTTTGTCGTTTTCGGTACTTTGTCGTTTTCGGTACATTGTTGTTTTCGGTACTTTGTCTTTTTCGGTACATTGTCTTTTTCGGTACTTCATCTTTTTCGGTTCTTTGTCTCTTTCGATACTGTGTCTTATTGGGTACTTTTTTCGATACTTAGTCTTTTTCGGGACTTTGTCTATTTCGGTACTTTGTCGTTTTTGGTCCTACAACGTTGGCAGGAATACTTGGTAATACCCCCCTTCTTAATCGATTGGCATACTCGGTTTTTCAAAACTTTGAGGTTGACATTTTACCAACTGTCAAAAATCGTGTTCATGTGAATCTACGTCCAATCAAAAAATGAGTACTTCATATAAACTCATTTGAAACTCGTGTCCTACCCATCACTACCACGAATCATGCCCTTAGATATTATTGACGTAGTTTAACGATTTTAACAAACAAAATTTTATATTTTTTTTAATGCAAGAAGTTTTCAAACTTTTTGACATTTTTTTTAAATGCAACAAAATATTGTTGTTTGCATTCATTTTTTTTTAATACAAAAAATTGTTCATATTGCAGTGACATTTTTATTTTAATGCATAAAATTTTTGGCCTGCATAAACATTTTTTTAATGCAAACAATTTTCATATTGCATTAAAATTTCATTTTTAATAGTTAATGCAAAAAAAATGCACTTTTACAACTCTGGCCCACAACCACCCTACTGACACCAAGCCCAGAAGTAACGGCAAACAGATTTGGCGCCGCCCGCCGCCGGCCGGCCGTGCTGTCAGTCACCCGGTTTCGAAGGAGAACTGGTCCCATCATCTATTTTTTTTTTTTTTATTAGAGATACATTTTGGACGCATGAGTAGCCAATCCGAGCATGAAGAGAAGGCAAGCTGATCCGAAAAGGAAAGTTGGAGTGAGTGAGGAAGGGAATATGATATGATAAGAGTGGAAGACAGCTATACTGTCAGCAGTTCTGTCAAGGAAAGGAATAATGTGTTTAGGAAAGTACGAACAGCGATGCGCAATACAGACATGGGGGAGACCTCGTTGGTTGAACAACCTTTTTGCCGTACCACCGAGGGGGCGAACGTTGGATGGGTGTGGATGGGGAAGGTTTAGGGATATGTGAGGCACCCTTTAGTTTCAGGACTCATATGGAGTTAGACTCGAGAATCTTTGACCTTACTCAGCTTCTTCAACTCAACAAGTTCGACGCCTAGGTAGAAGAAATAAATTCTGTTTATAAGACTCTGAATTTAATCAAAGAAACATCGTCTGATTCTCTCAGCAGCGCATAAATCGGATTCTGTAATCGGGCAAATACTTTACAACATTTTTTTAATTAAATTAAAAATTCAACAATGTATTGTATTAAAGTCTTGAGCCATCCAAGCCATTTGAGGAATCCAATAGACCCTTTCGGCCGGGATTTATCAGCATGTGCCTATAATAATCGCTTACCGGAATTTCTAGAGAAAATTGGTTAAAACAATTTTCCCTTTCATATTCGTGGAGACTAAAAACCCAAATGACCCCAAGCCAAATGACATACGTGACAAAAACACAACCCCTTGCATTTATCACAGGTAAATTTAATTGAAAATTCAAACCTCTGGCTATGGGTTGAGTGTTGGAGTTTTTTTATACACGATTTGTATCCCTTTATCTGGCTTAACTTTACCTTACATTAAATCATTATATTATTTGGGTTTTTGGAATGGGTGGAGGAAAAAAGGTAAGAGTGTAATTAATTTGTTTGCAGTCCAAACCAGATCTAATATTCTTTCAAATTCATTAATTTCGATATTATAATTGTACAAATACATACAAAAATACATATAACTTACCTTTATGTAAATACATATGTACATATCATATATTACTTTTCAAATGGCACGCTGTGAAGTGTCGAGAGCAACTAACTTTTTGATGGGTGCAGGTGCAAGGATTGTTAACTGGAAATCTTTTCAATTTTCTAATTTCGAATCAAAATTATAGTGAAAGACATCTTTTAAATTTTCAAGAGAATTCCTAAAAGTTATAGAAGTATGTTATTATTATTTAAGGAGCTAAATGTATACACAGTTTAGCGAAGAACAAAGTCCCCTCAAGACAGTGAAACAGTTTTGAGCTCAGTATGACGATGAAAAAGGTTTTTTTAACATCGTTATCTAATCTTTCAATCATCCTTTTTTTTCTCGTCGAGAAGTCATAAGTTAATAAATTGTTTTATCAGAATTTAACTGCCCTGATTTTACAACAGACCTTTCTCAGTATAGTAGCAAGAGGAAAGACACAGCAAAGGGCCATAGCTTGAGCTTCAAGATCCTCGGGGGGCAACAATCCCTACATGAAATATTAAGCTTGCAATTTTGAACAATTGTTGTCGAAGGTCAAAGGGTAAAAACGGTGCATTCAAGAGGACACAAGCGTCCACAAGCTTTTTTTTCAAAGCGAACCTCTGTCTATCAACTCTTACTATCACCTCCAAGTGGTGAACATCGATGCGGTTCCAATCCCTGTGGACGGTTTTAGCCAGCAGCAAACGAAGGAACAAAGGCACTTTTCTTTTACCCAGGCGGCAGTGGAAGAACACTCAAGATGGAATCAACGGTTGCGTCTACAGTTCCAGTTAGGCTGAACTACTTAGAGAACACCTTATACGGGCTACTATACGACATATTCGGAGCTCAGGCTTGTAAGGAGCGGTTAATCCGGCTCCCCGTTCTTGGAGTTACATTGGAAGGGTCTGGTTCTCCAGGTTGGGGGTCGTGCTGTTGGAACCTAGCAAAAGAAATAAGGAGAACGAACTTCGGATCTGCACGTGGAATGTTCTGTCTCTCTATAGACCACGTGCAGCCGATTATTAAGCGGAGGCCCTAGACTGCTATAAAACAAAAATCACCGCCATCCAAGAAGTGCGATGGGATGGGCCGCGCAAAAGAAAACTGAGAGACTGCGATATCTACTACGGTGACTGTTACCGACCACAAGGGCAGCGTCTTTTTGGATTTGTTGTTAGACGCAAGGCAAGAAGTCTTGAGTTTCAACTATGTGAACGAACGCCTCACGCTACAATAATTTGCATCAAGGCTAATTTCGCCAACATCAGCATCATATGCGCGCATGCCCCAGAGGGGAGAAAGATGACGACACCAAAGATGATTTCAACGAGCTCCTGGACAAGACATATGAGCATGAGCAATGCCCTAGCTATGACATTAAAATTGTCTCCACGACACTACCTCCGGTAACGGACTCAGGTTAATCGACTTTGAAACGTTGTGGTAGCTAGTACGCAGTTCCCGCATCTCGATATACATAAGGGGAAATGGCGAATTCCTGGTCAATCAACCACCAACTAGATTGACCACATTGCGATCGACGACGCCAGTATCAAGGATGTCCGAGCGTTCCGAGGAAGCAACGTTGACTCGGACTACTACCTCGTTGTAGCCAAGGTAATGCTACGGATATCTAGACCAAAGCAGAAACAGGGAAATACTGTGAGGAAGCTCAACGCCGGACGGCTACAGTCACAAGAAATCTTCAGGTCCTTTTCCGATCGAGTTTCTCGCGCCCTCTTTAATAGTCCTATGCCGCCAACTGCATGTTTAGAGAACCAGTGGAAAAACTACCAGGAAGCCATCAGAGATGCCGCCACTGACGTGCTGGGCCTCGCATCACCACCACAACGAAGCCCCTGGTTTGACGAAGAATGCCGACAAGTAGGTACATGCAGCCAAACAACAAGCATACAAAGCGACCCTGCATAAGAGGACCAGAGCTGCTCGCGAGGTTAACGAGAAGAAGAGGAGAGAGGAACACAAGCTACTAAGAAGGAAAAAGACAGAGCATGAGAAGTGCAGGATCGAGGAAATAGAGGAATGCCATTGTTTCATATTCATATTTATTACTTATTATTTAGTCTTGCACAGTAAGATACAGTATCTTTTAAAGTAGTACAAGCTTCAGTTTTACAATTGGTTTACATGAAATGAATGAATACTAAATTTGAAACAAGATGACTTGAAAAACCATAAATATAAAGAAAACTACTTTTTACTATTAATTAATGAAAAAGATTAATCAATGAACTTTATTATAATTATAATACCTTATAAAACACCTTTAAAGTAGAAAAGAAACAAAAGTTAAAATCATCGCAATGCCTCAAAATACTGTCTTAGTCTTATTTTAAATCGAGTAGTGCAGCCTATCATCCTTATTATAGTTTGAGGTAGGGAATTCCACAACCGAACCGCGTGAACGAAAAATTGACGGCTCGAAACAAGATAAGAGTAGCGTATTGGTATCAGATCACTACTTCGATTAGAGCGTGGAAAAAGGATTCTGTTGTAAAGGTACGTCGGTTGTCGTGTTTGCATGACATTATGGAGCATTAATAAGGTCCTAAACGAGAATAAGTTATCAAGAGAAAAACCGTATATTAGTCTTGCATATAAGGAAATGTGATCATATCTCCGTAGGCCAAAAATATATCTTGTCACACTATTATAGACAACATTAAGTTTCCTTCTGTGCTTGGAATCACAATTATTAAATAGTTCACACCCAAATAATAAAAGCGGAATAAGCAGCGACTAAGCAAGTATCATTCTTGTTTTTATTGGAGTGATACTTTGGGTGGTCCATAACATACGTAAGCCTCCGTATACTCTACCTATGATAAGTTGTATATGATTTGTCCAAGTGAGTGTCTTATTGAATACTACTCCAAGATTCTTGGCTGAGTCAACAAACTGAATAGGGTTATTATTGAGTAATATTGGAGAAAAACAGGATGTGTCTGTAGGGTCTTTTGAAATGACTAAACATTTTGACTTAGCAGGATTTAAGCAAAGTCCGTTTGATCGAGACCAGAGCAATATCTTACTTAGATCTTCGTTTATCTCCCAAATACCATTTTCAATCAACCCCAGTGGACAACTGAACCTAAGCTGTACATCATCGGCATACATATGTATGGATGAGTTAAAGCTTAGAGACGGGAGCTCATTAACATACATAGTAAAAAGTAATGGGCCCAAAAATGATCCTTGGGGAACACCTCGTGTAAGCGGAAGAAAACTTGAAATTTGGTTATTAGCAACTACTGCCTGGTGTCTGGAACTAAGATACGAGAAAATGAGTCTCACTGATGATGACGTAAATTGAAATTCATCCCTTAATTTGATGCATAAATTACGGTGGTTGACAGTGTCAAAGGCTTTGGAAAAATCCAAGAGAGTGAGAAAAGTCACGAAATTCTTATCTACACTTTCTCTTATTTCTTCAACCACATTTATAAGGGCAGTAGTGCAACTGTGCTTGGGACGGAAACCGGATTGATTGGGACATAGCATGTCGTTTCGTTTTAGATATTGCCGCATTTGTGTATTCACAATTTTTTCAAAAACTTTGGATAAATATGGCAATATGGCAATTGGTCGATACTCATTTCGGGTTTTTGGGACAGGAACAATTTTGACACGCTTCCAGACGGTAGGAAAAACTCCAGTCATGAGAATAGTGTGGAAAAGATGTGTTATGTATCTCAAGGTAATGGGTAGAGTTGCCTTCACAAAAACGGGATGGATTTCGTCAAATGCTATTGAGTTTGATTTAATAGATAAACAGGTTTTTAGAACAACTTCATCATCAATTGCTGAGAAGCTAAAGCCCCTTGTAGAAAAACTGTCGGTTTCTAAAAATCCAGAAAAGTCTGCGCTATCACTGAACTCAAGCGATGATAGGGATGTGAAATTATTATTCAGCTCATCACAATCAATGATAGTAGAAACACTATTCATGTGCTTACCAACACCAATTTCTTTTAAATTTTTCCAAAGTGTATGACTGGCAAGTGAAGGGTTTAGTCGAGGAGCATAGAAACGTGTCTTTGCTTCCCTAATCTCAAGTACAACTTTATTTCTCAAGTCAGTATAGACCTTATGAAGCTCTTCGAGTCTAAAACGTTTCCAAACCTTGTAAGCTAGATTGCGCTTATTTATTAAAATTTTAATTTTGTTGTTGAACCAAGAATGGTCATTGCATTTAAAAGTTTTTGTTTTGTAAGGAACGTGAATATTGAAAAGAGAGCTAATGTTTTCTTCAATAAAAGAAACTTGGTCGTCGAAAGACTCCATAAAGAAAACTCGAGACAATTCAACCGATCTTAAGTCATGTTCTAGAAGGTTATAATTAATGTTTCTAAAATCTCTATAGCAATAACTGCTGCTTGAAACAAGAGGTTCGCACTGGTAAGTTAAGTGCAATAGGTCATGGTGTGAAAAACAGGATGCAGAAAGTTGGTTAAAGTGAAGAACTTTGCTCAATTCACTAACAAAAAATACATCAAGAAGGTGTCCTTGGTAAAGTGAGTAGGAGTGGATGTGTTTACTGGATGTAAGTTAAGAGCTTTCATGTCATCAGAAAAAGTGGATTCTTAAAGAAGGTTGCTATTAAAATCTCCACTTAAAATAATATAAGGTGAAACATGGGCCAATTCATCCAATTTGGTTAGTAATGGCGTCGTATATCAATGTGTTTATTTGGTCTATATGCTGAACCCAGTAGAATCTTGTTATATTTGCATGTTATTTCAATAAATATAAAATCAATGTTACTACCAGCAAGAGATTCACATACAAATTGTGGCTTTAACCCACTACGTGCATAAATGGCCACTCCACCTCCAATGCGTCCCACTCTATCCCGTCTAAATAATTTAAATCCTTTAACATCACACAATGAGTCATTTAGTTCAGGATAAAACCATGTTTCTGTTACACATACGATATCCACCTTTGAAGCTGCAAATAAATACCTAAATTCGTCAATTTTTGGAACTAAACTCTGAGCATTTAAGGAGCAGACCTGTAGACCAGTACGCTGACCACACAAAATATCGATCATTAAACGGGAGTTATAAATATCATCGGTTGTAGGATTCCCATTATTTACTTCATCAGGGCCAACCATTATTATGAATTACAAATAAACGGCGGCTAATAAAGCACACCATAACATAAGGAAGGCAGGAAGCAGCACCCATAGAAAAACTCGACCAGACAAATAGCAAAGATTCAGAAACGATGATAAACAAATAATTTAAAAAAATATGCATACTTGTGTATAAGGTATTACGAAAAAAGTGGATAATATCTATTATTAAATACATTATAATCAATAACAAAAAGAGATTATTTTAATTAATTAAAAATATACCTAAAATGAAAATAGTATTGACTGTAAAATCAAAGTAAAACAAGAGAAAAAAAAAATGGAATTAAAAGAAAGCTAAAATAAATAACAAAATTAAAAAAAAAAAAAAAAATCAATAATAATAATAAAGGTTTGTTTTCTTCTTCTCAGTTGAGATCAGTTGCATCTGTTGTCATCGGGTCAGCAGCAGCAGCAGTTAGGTTCTCAGTATTAGTGATAACAATTGGTTTCGCATTTTGGTTTTTTTTTACATGGACAAGTCCACGCAATGTGTAAACAGAAAACAGTTTTTCATCTCTCTTTAGTTTAAGTGCGTATTGTAACAGAGAGCGATTTTTCACAGTTAAACATTCATGAATGAAAACAGCAGAATTGTTGTTGTCATTGAAACCAAGATCTCGAAGACGCAGTGGTTGTTTTGTTTTTGCTCGGTAATTAGCTAACGATCGCAATACGGTGCTCTTGTCCATCGGAGACAAAAATTTAACAACAATCGGTGCGTGTGTGTTATTATTTTTATTCGGTTTAAGGCGGAAAATGTTTTTTAGTGAAGGTGGTTGAAATTCGAAAACTTGACCGCATAAGTGATCAAACATAGATTTAAGATTTTCCGTCGGTAAGAAAGGAACACCTTGTATAAGTGCATCGCTACTTATTTCTTTTTGTTGGTATTTTTCCTCAGTTTGTTCCATACGTTCCATCATGTCAATTATGGCTTCATTTTGTTGTTTAAGCTGTTCTTTAAGTTTATCGTTTTCGTGTTTTATAGTGCGTAGATCGTTTAATTGTGTTTCAATAATATTTATTCGTTTGTTCATCTCTTCAAATGATGATTTAAGTGTGGCTATGTCAGCGTCAATTTTTTTCGATAATCGCTCTTCAGATTCAGCAATTCTTAAGGTAAGAGAAGATGTGATAGACTCACTTTGTTTGAGAAGAGCCCCCTCCAGCTTGGTCCATATTTCCCCTGTGTTGTCAATAGTTTTTTGTTTCAGTGCTGGTGATGATAACGGCGTACCTTTTGGTGGTGTATTTACGATTTTGCTTGTCACTTTAACTTTGCGACTTGTAGACATGTTGGAGTTTATGATTGTTTATGTAAAAGTTTATAGTGTATGTTTCAAGATTCACTCAAGTTATATGAAAGTATGTATATGAGCACTGACTACAAAGAAATTATGAACTTCGGATTTCAAGAAGTAGCCACACAAAAATTCAACAAAAAGAATATAAAATATGATTTTAGGATTTATTTTCACAGTCCAATTTGAAGGAAAGCAAAGTTATTGTTTTGCACTGATTTTAAAGTCTTGGCAAGTAATTTAGAGGCTAAGAAAATAAACTTTATCTGGCTGCTAACTCACGCACGTCTACTTAGTATCACTCATTACTCAATTTTTTGCAGGAACGAAGTTTGGAAGTTTTACCAAACAGTAAAAAGAACCTCCCAAGGCTACAAGGGCCGAACCGAAGCCTACAAGCACGATCAGGGCAACATCGTGGTAGAATCGCAATCGGTGCTGAGGATATGGAAAAATCATTTCTGCAAATTGTATAACGGCGATGACGAACCGAATTCCGATACTACGCAGATTGCACCATTCAACCTGGGGCCTATTTCTGCGCTACTACATCAGCTACAATGTAGTAGTATAACAGTTGTATAACATCATTTCTGTTTCAAACATACATTGATTTTTCAGGTGTAGTACATCAATGTACAATGGAGAATCGATTGGAAGTATTGGAAAAATGTATGATTCTGTTTCACAGCTTTTGCTACTACATTGTTGTAGTACAACTTGCTGTAAATTCTTCTTACATTCTCACAGTAAAAATATTTGCTGTGATTGCTGTAGCAGGATGGGAAATGGCTGGATATAAAAGAAAATATACGAATGTAAGTATTTTGGTTAAAGTTGATTGGATGCGCAATGAATGCAAGCGTTCAACCAACAATTGAGTACACATTTTTGGAATCTTTCAACGAATAAGGGTCCTCCATATCAAAATTGATGCGTTATAAATATATTTTCGGTCTTCTTTCAATCAGGGTATTCATCTGTCAAATTTTCCATACAAATTGTGACAGAATTACGAAGTTTAAAACTTTACAATACTAACTACGACTTGCATGAGTACCCTTGATTATATTTTGAATTCAAAATTATTGGCGAAAATATTTATGTCAAAATCCATTTATTTTTTATTTATTTTAAATTATTATGTAATTTGTGTCTCTTCAAAAATTGAAAATAACTCACTTCCAAAAAAACAAATAATATAAATGTCAAAAAAACAATATCCATTTGATCAACGAGCTACATCCTACAACGAGCTGCACATCCACTACATCAACGAGCTACATCATACAACACTTCCAGTTGTAGTAATGAAACAGAAAAATGTAATTGATGTAGTTGTAGAAGAGTGCTGTAAGATGTAGTTGATGTAGTTGATGTAGCTGGTGTAGTAGCGGAGAAATAGGCCCCTGGACGACGCACGTAGGCCAACAATTTCGTCCACCCGATATCGACGAAGTAAAGATAGCTACTTATATCTAAACTTAAGTCCAATAAAGCTGCTGGAGCTGGTGGCCTTGCGGCTGAGCTATTCACAGCGGCTGGCGATGAATTGGTTAGAAGTATGCACCAGTTCATCTATAAAATATGGTCAGAGGAAAGCATGCCCGATGAATGGAACCTCAGCATTGTTTTCCCGATCCTAAAGAAAGGCGATCCTCTGGACTGCACCAACTACAGAGGCATCAGTCTTCTTAATATCGCCTACAAGATCTTTTCTGCCGTACTTTGTGAACGCCTGAAGACATTCGTCAACAACCTTACAGGTCCATATCAGTGTGGCCTTAGGCCAGGGAAGGGAAGTCTACCATCGACCACATATTCGCACTACGGTAGATCTTGGAGAAAACCCAGGAGTTTCAAATCGATACCCACCACCTTTTCATCGATTTCAAGGCCACGTATGACAGCATCTATAGAGACGAGCTATATGGAGCAATGTCTAGTTTTAGCATCCCTGCAAAACTCGTCCGTTTGTGCAGGATGAAGATGGAGAATGCACGCTGCTCTATCAAGGTGGGCAAAGACCTCACCGACACCTTTGATGTCAAAAATGGTTTTAGGCAAGGCGACGCGCTTTCATGCGACTTCCTCAACATCGTTCTTGAACAAAAGTGCAAAACTCTCACGTCAACACTAGAGGCACAATCTTTCAAAAATCAAAAGTCTGTCCAATTACTCGCATACGCTGACGATTTTGACATAATCGGACGAACAAAGTGTGATGTCAGTGGTGTTTTCGTGAGTATTGAAAAGGAAGCCAAGAAGATGGCTTTAACGGTGAATGAAAGTAAATCGAAATACCTATAAGCTGTCAAAAAGAAAGGACTGCCACCAGCGACGCCTGGGACAGAATGCCACTATAGACAGCTATAGTTTTGAGGTGGTCAGAGACTTTGTCTACCTAGGATCCCCTATATACTCAGCGAACGATATCAGAAGGCAATTGAGAAGCAAAGCCCTCTCTCGAGCAACTAAAATAGCCCTGTATAAGACGCTTATCATCCCAGTCCTGATGTATAGTGCAGAGGCATGGACACTGTTAACGGTGGATGAGAACGCGTTAGGTTGTTTTGAGAGGAAATTATTCTCCGGGTGATCTTTGGTCCCGTCATCATAGATGAGGAATGGAGAAGAAGATAGATGGGGCTGTACAGCGATAACGACCTGGTGAAAAACCTACGACTGAGATGGCTGGGTCACCTAGAGCGAATGGACCCCAATGTCAGCGGTGCCAGTTTACTTTTTTGGATGCAAAAATCATAGCTCTTTCGGGATTATGGGCATTCGGTAGCTTCAATTTTCTTTTTGTCACTAACAATATAGCCCAGTCAAATTAGGAAATCAAATCGCATTTTTCGATGGACAAATTTTTTTTTATGGAATCTGTTTGGCTACGTCTCCTGATCATTAAAACGAGTTTTTGGGATTTTTGAGGTTAGGGAAGACCCGCCATCTTGAAAAAGAGATTGGTTTTGTTTTTATGCAATAACTCGCTTGCATTTTATTTTACAACAAAACATCCTGCTACAATCTTGTAGAAGATAAAATTACCTATAAAATAAGCTATCAACGACCTCTGTAGGTGGTTTAATTTTTGAGATATAACGGACCAATGTTCCCCTATGGGTTGTGTTTTGGGGGTGGTATGACTTTTCTTGAGTTTTCTAGGTAACCGTTGATTTTTTTGGATGATGCTCTTAGAATAATTTTCAGTTCTTGTATTGACCTATAAAATGAGCCATCGATCGATATCGTCGGCCACGAATTTTGCGAGTTATCCAATTCATAGGATCACACTTTATGAGTAAGGAGAAAAACACAAATATATTTTTTTTCGAAAATATTTATCTGGTGAATCGTTTAAAAAAACTATTACTTAAAATGTTGTCCATAGTAATGATAACAATTTAACATACATGGTACGTGGAGTTGCATCCGCACCACACAGAAGGTTGTTAAGCAGCCGGGAAACTTAAGACACCTACATTTCTTGTTGTTGAAAACTGAGTTAGCTTTTCTCGATCCAAATGTAAACCGAAGGTATTGCATGCGATTTCACAGGTGTTACCTAAAAAAAAACTCAACAAGATTACAAATTTATTGATTGGTATTCATTTATAAAAATCAAAAATCCAGTGCTCAGACAAAATTTTCGCACTATGGATGAATGCAAAGTACTGTGCAAAAAT
Organism: Dasysyrphus tricinctus; assembly: GCA_963921185.1. Classification (NCBI taxonomy): domain Eukaryota; kingdom Metazoa; phylum Arthropoda; class Insecta; order Diptera; family Syrphidae; genus Dasysyrphus; species Dasysyrphus tricinctus. The sequence continues at coordinate 213,061,515 of OY992530.1, forward strand.
CGTAATGTTTTCAGCGGTACTACACACTTTGCCTAAAGTTGGCTTGCATTTTCACCGCTAGCTGCTCGAAAACAAAATTTGTCATCTAAACGATATGTACTTTGTGATAGACGGAGGATTCCTTCTACATAAAGTTGTTTGGGATTTCAATACAAAACCTACTTTCGGTGACATTTGTCAAAAATATATAAAGTACGTTGAAAACCATATGGTTTCAATGCTACCATTATCTTTGACGGATACTCCGATGATCCTGCAATTGCAGGTACCAAGACATGGGAAAGATTCCGCAGAATAACAAAAAAAAGATCTGCTAAGCTGAATTTTAATGCTTACACAGTCCCAAATACAGCCCAAGAACCATTCCTTGCCAACGAACAAAACAAAAATAAGTTCATCCAACTCCTAAGACATAAACTGCAAGACACAGGTTATACAGTTTTTCAGGACAAAGGTGATGCTGATTTGCTTGTTGTCACTACAGCCATTAAGCAGTCTTCTCTGCATGCAACTGTTACAATCGTTTTCGAGGACATTAATATTTTTGTATTGTTGATTGAACATGGAAAACATGCGAATGTTTTTCTTCGGAAACCCGAAAAATGACACGGACCAGAGAAATTGTTTTCGACAAAAAGTATAAAATGTGACACAATTGTATCAGACAACATTTTATTTTTACACGCTATATCGGGATGTGACACAACGTCAGCAACGTACTTCGCTGGGAAAAATGAAATTCGTTATCACAATGGAAAAAAATGCTGGCAACCTTGCTGCAGAAGTGGAAATTTTTAAACGAAAAGTCGCTGACCCAGAAGAACTTATTGTGGCAGGGGAAAAATTCTTCATTGCGCTCTATGGTGGAGGAAAGACAACTTCAATTGACGAACTTCGTTATAAAAAATTTACAAAGTCCGTGGCAAAAACGAAAAACAATTTATGTTCACTTCCCCCCACAAAAGATGCGCTACGGCAGCATATATTTCGGACGTATCATCAGGTACAAACGTGGCTAGGAAACGACCAGGATCCGGAGAAGTGGAGTTGGAAAAAAAATACAAAAATGTATGTTCCTATGATGACCACCAAGGAACCAGCTCCTCCCGAAATAATGAAGGTTATTTCTTGTTCCTGCGCATCAAAATGTGGAGCGGCTTGTGGATGTCGCAAAGCGGTGCCGAGATTCAGCTATTTCAGCGAGTGAGATGAGATGACTCGCCTTACTTGCCGACTCATCTCACTTCACTCGCAAAAGTGATTCAGCTATTTAAGTGAAATGAGTTTGTTCGAATTTAGTTTCGAACATGAGACAAAGAATAAATATAAAAGAGCCCAATTCTACCTCCTTGTCACACTCGTTGCGTTTGAAATTCTGTTTCACATCACCACTAATGGACGCGAAATGAAATAACAAATACAACAATGTAAACATTGGAATCTTAATAAATGAGTATCTTTTGTTTCAATTATTTTTTTTTGTCGTATAATTAAAGTTTAATGTGAGTGTTCACCCTTGAGAAATAAAAAGTTTAATAGTGTGAAAAGTGAATAGAATATAATTTTATTTCATGTACATTATGTACATATGATAAAAAAATAAGATTTAAAAATCAATAAAGGGTAGATGTTTTTATCTACGTTGTTGCTTTTTTATTTCATTTCCTATCCATGAATAGAAATTCTTGAGAAAAGCATCACACATACTTATTCAAAGCTGGAAATTTACCAACACATACACCAAGTCACTGGAAAAATATCTGGCGAGTAATCTGACATTTCATTTCACTCGCTCAGCCACTCACTTTTGCTATTTGAATCGATTTTCGACGAAAAGTGACTCATCTCACTCACTCCCTGTGGTTTCGAGTTAGCTGAATCTCGGTCACGGGTTTAAAATGTTCCGCCGTCTGTACACACTGCAGCGGTGAAACTTGCAGCAACATCCCCAAATGTATTATAATTGCTGAAAATTATTGTCTCCCCTTCAAATATCCTCTTTTTTAAATCATTTTTTCAAATTATTCTGTTAATAAAAACCAATCAATAAATTTGAAATTCAATTAAGTTTTTCTTCGTAGTACCTAGGAAACCGCATGCAATACCTCAGTGGCGTAGCGTGAGTTTCTGCCGCCCGGGGCGGTGGAAAATTTTGCCGCCCCCTCCCAAATTTGTAAATATTCAAATTAAAAAAAAAATCGACCAATATAAACAAAAAAAAATAATAAAATTTTTTCCGTAAAGCTAAATTTATTATTTATTCAGTTCCACTTCTTTCAAACTCAGTTAAGTACTACGCTTGCGTCAACGTGAGCGGGCATAAAAGAGTTTCTAGATCTTACGATTCTCTACAAAAAAGCTTAAGAAGACACTTTTTCGAAAATTGTCTCATTTTCCGAATGAGTTTTGTATAGTAATATTAATTAATGCTTTGTTTTAAGTTTTGGTCCAAAGAAAATTTTGCTTATGAAAAAAATATCTAAAGTGATTTCTCATCATCGAACTCGAGATTTTGATTGATAGGGAAGACGAAATTTGTTCACTTTTCTTTAACCAAAAGTAACGGTACCTGTCACTTGCCATACAATTTCCATGAAAATAGGTCAAAATTTTGGTTTCAAAATTCTGCTTTTCAAAACTCTGTTGTTTAAAGAAAGAAACTGCTTTTCAAAATTCTGCTTTTTTATTCTACCTAACAAAATTTTAAGAAAAAGAAAATTCTGTTTTTTTTTATTTTGGACACAGCATTCATGAACAAAATTGACCTAGTCGTTTTTAATCCAAATACCGTTATTTTTTGAGCTAAAAACACAATGTTCCTTCTAACCAAAACTTAAAAGGCTGAATCCTAAATTTGAAGAGAATCTATTCAAGGGCATAACCTAAATCGAAATACAGAATAGTTTTGTGTTACGAAATTTTTATAGATAAGGTTCCAGATAAGGCCATACAAAGCTATTGATTGTGGGTTTTTTAATGATTTTTTAGGGAAAGGTCATAATATTTTGCTTAAGTAAATATTGACGCTAACTATCAGCGTGTGCAGTTGACATAAAACAAATTGTCGCCTTACAGAGAAAAACTGTTAACTATTTTTTTCATTTAAAAAAAATTCTCACCCAAAAGTGTTCAGAATTTTGAATGTATTCTCGTTGTTTCTAAAATTCAATCAAATTGAAAATATTTTAAAGATTTTTGAGTTTAATAACTATCAAAACAAATGTGTATTTAGTGGCTTTTCACTCTAAACGTCTAAGCTGACGAAATATGCAAGCCTCTTCGAGCTGCAAAATTTTTTGTATTTTTATTCATTCCAGTATACTTAGGTACATTAATGTTATGTTACAACTCGCAGTTCCTAATTCTGTTTTATGAATTTCTGCAAATAATCAGAAAAAAAAATGGTCTGGAAAAATTTTTCATTACTTGCAAAATTTTGTTAAAGAAATTATCAAAAACAGAATTTTGAAAAGCAGAATTATGAAAAATAAAATTTTGAAAACAGAATTTTTCCTCAGACAGAATTTTGACCCAAACCCAATTTTTGTAGCCATTTTACCAAATTTTATTTTCTCAAAAACAGCTCAACAACAATGATTTTTGGTTTTCTTGAAAACTTTGTGACTGATTTTAATTAAAAATTTAAAAGAAAAAGTTCAAAAAGTACATTTTCCTTGAAAACACTTTAATGGGAATAAGTATTTTCTTTTTATTGAATGGTTGTTTTGTATATACCCGCCGTAATAGCTGCAAAGTTCTTAAGAACATAATAATATTTTGAATATTCAATCATTATTTTCTTACCTTCTACCTTTGTACCTATTCATTGTTCAAAAGGATTTTGGGAATAATTTTCTGTTTACGACAAAACTTTTGGTTGCAGTGTCGCCCCGGACAGAATTTTCTAGGGAGCCAAAATTTAATAACTATGCGAACTGCAGGGCACCTTCGGTAATCAGCAATATAGTTTCGCGAATCGCTATTTCAATTCATGTAGTCGTGAATGCGGTCATTGAAATTCAAGGCGTAGCCTTTCTGATCACGTAAACTCCCGCCTGGATTGCAAATTCAGTAATTCACATGAATACATTTGCAAAAATTGGCAAAATTTGCCGCCCCCCATAAAGTGCCGCCCGGGGCGGACCGCCCCCTCCGCCCCCCCTACGCTACGCCACTGCAATACCTTTTACATTTGGATTGAAAAAAGATAACTGTTTTCAACAACAAGAAATGTAGGTGTCTTAAGTTTCCCGGCTGCTTAACAACCTTCTGTGTGGTGCGGATGCAACTCCACGTACCATGTATGTTAAATTGTTATCATTACTATGGACAACATTTTAAGTAATAGTTTTTTTAAACGATTCACCAGATAAACATTTTCGAAAAAAAATATATTTGTGTTTTTCTCCTTACTCATAAAGTGTGATCCTATGAATTGGATAACTCGCACAATTCGTGGCCGATGATATCGATCGATGGCTCATTTTATAGGTCAATACAAGAACTGAAAATTATTCTAAGAGCATCATCCAAAAAAATCAACGGTTACCTAGAAAACTCAAGAAAAGTCATACCACCCCCAAAACACAACCCATAGGGGAACATTGGTCCGTTATATCTCAAAAATTAAACCACCTACAGAGGTCGTTGATCTTATTTTATAGGTAATTTTATCTTCTACAAGATTGTAGCAGGATGTTTTGTTGTAAAATAAAATGCAAGCGAGTTATTGCATAAAAACAAAACCAATCTCTTTTTCAAGATGGCGGGTCTTCCCTAACCTCAAAAATCCCAAAAACTCGTTTTAATGATCAGGAGACGTAGCCAAACAGATTCCATAAAAAAATTTTGTCCATCGAAAAATGCGATTTGATGCCCTTTTTTTGACTAATTTGACTGGGCTAATAAGTCAATCTGTTTTTTGTTGGATAAATTCAACCCATTTTAAAATTTCCAGCAAAATATTATGTTGATCCTATAAACAGCACGACAATTAATTATTTTAGTTGTGTTCTTTTGCATGTCCAAATAAAATAGTTTGAAAAAAACGACAGCTAAGCAAAACAATATAAAATGTCAAATAAAACAACAACTATGTCCATATAGAGTTAGCTAAGTCCAGATCCATAATTAACTGGAGTTAACTTTTATCCCGATAAAGAGGGTATTTCCAAACTACGATTATGGTTATGTTATCGATAATTTAAATAGAAATGTGAAATGTTTGTTGGTATGGTAAGATAATTCAAATGTTGAAATGTCCCCATGTCGTTTTTTCGCCAAACCCCATATGAACATGCAAAAAACGCAGCTTTTGTATTAAAATGTGATGGGTAGGTATTTTAAATAGTACCAAAATATTAAACAGCTTGATCTGACAATCTTTCAGCCAATCATCCAGATAATACAAGCTTTGTTAAGTTAAAGCTTAACGATTTCAATGCATGGGATGTGAATAAGTTTCTTATCGGTTTTCTGTGGCTTATTTTAATTATTTTTTGTAGAGTTTATGAAAGAGGAAATAAAACTCCTTTTCGTAAAATTAATCAGTAAAGAGATGAAATGAAAAATATGTAGGTATCACATAGTCATCGCAGTAATCGATTTGGCAAATGTAAATCGGTTTTGTGGTTTTTCATCTTACATTGCTTTTCGTTTCGTCGATTCTTTTTTATTCTGTTGTTTCATATGGCAAAGGTCAGGAATTTATTATTTTATGTGGCTATGTCGATGGAATTCTATAAGATTAAATCTTCATTAAAATAATATGAACTGCAGCAAAATAATTATTTAAATTCAATGTTGTAAACTACTTTCAGGAATTGAATTCTGTAAAATGTTTTTTTTTACAATTTAAACTTATTTTAATAATAATGAGAGCAAACGTAGGTATACTCGTACATAACTATTTCCGAAAAGATAATTGTTCGACTTATGTAGAGGCGGCGTGGCGCTACAAATATCCTAACTAACATTTCAGTTTCTATTAGCGTGGATAGAGGTGTTGATAAGCTGCAAGCTTGGATATGAGTAGAAGACTTCTATACAGCTTTCATGAAAAATAAATTTCTTATAGAAATCATGATTTCAATACTCCCTTAGAATAGTTTGAAGCTAGATTTAGAAAATTGGACGAGACTAGCATATGTTATGGGAAAGACCTCTGTAAATGAATTTAAAGAAGGAACACGAAGCTAAGACTGTATAAAGATTATTTAAGGTTATTTTATTGCAATTGCAGTCTTCAAAAGGTTTCTGTTACAATTTTCTAGAAGTTTTATCGAATTCTTTATTTATTTATTTATTTATTTATAAGGACTCTTGTATATCCAAAGACACCTGGGATAAAATCAAACTTCGCAAATCGATGAAAATGCAAATAAATGCAACGAAAGGCTGAATTGCGAAGCGAATATCGCATTGCACCTTAGTTGGTCTATCGCAATGTGAGACGTGACAAGAGGGTGAGGTTAGATGGACTCGCAAATAATGTGGAAAACGCTGCGAAAAGAGGAGATATCCGGGAATTGTAGATACCAAATAGACAAAGATGTTATTGGGAAAAAAAGCAATACCAACTATCCTATAATGGATGCGGATGGCACACTTTTGGCATCAATTGAGGATCGGCTACGCAGATGGAAGGATAATTTTTGTGAGGATTCAGTAGAGCAGAGTGCTAAAGTGCCCCAACCTAACGAGATGCGCAGGTCCAATAGGGGTACCCAACTAACAATTTCGCTCCTATAATGATCCAAAGAAGCTTCTCATAATCATTTCTTGCAATCATATAAGCATTATATAATAGTCCATATAATTATAAAGGTGAACTTTTTAAGCTCCTATTGGACCTTTATGGAGTAAATTCAGTTGCCCCGAAAAACGCTTACTGGGCTCAATTTAGAGGTCTTATAGAAGAAGGTGGAAAAAATAAAAAAAAATATTTTACAATTGATTTATATTTATTTATTTCTATATTAATTTTATTTTATTTGTTTGCTGATATTTTATTTGAAAGTTTTTATCTGAAATGAAATCTTAGAATTTATTAGATATTATTTAAGTTTCAAAAATTACAAGTTTTCTGTGGGACTCGAACCATGGTCCTATCGCACTGAAAGTCCACAACGCTAACCGCCCGGCCATGGAAGAATATATTGACGATTAAAAAAAACGTATGCTCTTTCTCCACACTGCTGGTTTGTGGCTATACTCCTTAGTATACCAGAAGTGGTTTGTGTTTTCACTAGTTTAGCAGAAACTTGCCTGCGCTTAGCAAGTAACAGAAACTAACATACAAATTCTATAATAATTTTACAGGATGACTATAGGAGCGAAACATTGGTATATCTCTTCTATCAAGCTGATATAATTTGCACCAGAAAATATTAAAGAGATCAGTAATACTCTAATAAGGTATTTACTTTCCGTCAGAGAGGTAAAAGGAGCGCTATAGAAACAAATAACACCATAATGTCTGGTATGCGAAACAATTCTATTTTATCAGTTGGGTATTGACATCGAACCCCCGTCAGAATCGGAAATCTAAACATCAATAAATCTCCTCAAAAACAACAAGGCAGCTGGGCTAGACGGATAAGCAGCGGAGTTCGTGAAAGCCAATCCCGTAACAGCGACTAGTATTTTACATCCGTTGATACAAATCATTCGGGAAAATGCAAGCTTTCCCAAGGACTGGAAGGATGGTGTGATTGTTAAGCTACCAAAGAAAGGTGACCTTAAGAATTGCAACTATTGGCCTGGTATCACACCGTTTTGTCTGTTTTCCCAAAACTAATGGCAACTATCATTCTCGAGCGAATAAAGGATAGAATCGAGTCTACACTCAAGAGGCATCAAGCTGGCTTCCGCAGTGGTCAATCGTGTGTCCACCATATAAGCACCCGGATGGATATCGTCCTCGAGTAATCCGTGGAATTTCAATCCAGGTATCACCTCTTTACCTCATGTTCGTGGATTTTGAGAAGTCCTTCGATCCAGTAAACCGAAAATGTTATGTTTTGGAGATCGTTGCTTAGAAGAGGAATCCCGCCAAAAATTGTTGTCATTATTAAAGAGTCCTACAACAACGCAAGGTGTTTTGTTTTACACAATGGGCAGCTATCCGACTCCTTCGTAGTTCAACAGGGTGTGAGAAAAGGGGATGTTATATCGCCAATGCTCTTTCTGCTGGCAATGGAAGACGTATTGACGACCAGTGTTGGTACAGCTGAGTGACAGGGCATTCAATGGAGACCGTTCGAAAGGCTCAGTCATTTAGACTATGCCGATGCCATATGTCTACTGGCAAATAACATCAGTGGGCTGAACGGGATGTGCCAAATACTGCAAGTGAAGAGAGAGTTGAGTGATCTTAGAATAAACAGCGAAAAGGAAAAATAATGCTCACAAGCCGCTCCACCCAGCAGCGTACTATTTTGCAGGAGACGCCAGTGGAAGAAGTCCAACAGTTTAACTACCTTGGCAGTATTTTTTCTGCAAGTGGGGATACAAGTCTGTACATTAAAAGTAGAATTAATAAGGCTCGTGCTGCCTTGGGTACCCCAATTTGGAAATCCAGTCAAATCTCCTGTGCCATTAGTTGAGATTCTTCGAATACAATGTCAAATCCGTGCCGTTTTGTGCTTGCGGAACTTGGAAAGTCACGTCTACCATTTTGAGGAAATTGCAGGTCTTTGTGAATCGCTGGCGCTGTCTACGTCACATTTTAAAGATTCGCTGGCCACAAACTATATCAAACGAGGAATTGTGGCGCAGGACAAGTCAAGAGGGGCTGGACGTTGGCATAAGAAAGCGTCAATGGCAGTGGATTGGTCACACACTGAGGAAACCAAACGATGAAATTGCAAAGCAGTCTTTTGAATGGAATCCTCAGGGGGTACACGGCAGGTTGGAAGACCAAGAACACCATGGAAATCAAAAGGTTTTAGCAGAAGCTGACGGGGAAGGATGGAGACGTTTTGTTGACGCCCTGGGCCCCAATCGGGGTTACATGCCACGATGATGATGATAATGTATGGTGTAGAGCTTACTTAAAAACCTTTATTAGAAAATACAAGAAAATGTCAATTTTTATTAGGTTAAGAGGCTCAAATTTTTTTAAAAGTTATTTTAAAGAAACGAAGTTGCAACACTTTTCGTCACATTCTTTTTACGCGACACATAACATATGTGTGGGTTGGATTATATGACAAAATATATATAAATTTACCCGTCTGGTCAGCACCTATCTTTTAAAACATAAACCATTATGTTAGCGAAAAGTGACAGCACTGACATTACTTAACTTGAAGGTGTGTCTACTCAACACCTATATTTTAAGACATGAAACTTTATTTTCTCAAAGAACATTTGGTGTGTGGAGGCGTTTCTATAATTGTTTCATATCAAAGAACTACACAAAAGTGGAGGTCACATCTTTTGATATTAAAATAACTATGTTCCCGAAAAGTGGCAACATTTTTTACATTTTACCCTAAGCTGCATCTACTCAACACCTATCTTCTAAGACCTTATTTTCTCAATGCTTTTGCCATCTGAGTGCGTCTCTTCAACCATATCTTTTCAGACATCAACACCTATCTTCTTAGACATTAAGGCTTATTTTCCCAACACGCATTTGCCATCTGGAGGCGTTTCCGTTACTGTTTACATGTAAAAAAAAAAAAAAAATGTGGAGGCACGTTGACATAAAAAAAGTATTTTCCCGAAAAGTGGCAATGCTGAGATCTTAGTTGTAGGTGCGTTTACTCAACATGTATCATTCAGACATTTATCTTCTTAGACATCACGTTTGAAGTCTGGAAGTGTTTCCGCAACTTCACCTATCTTTTAAGACATCAACTACATTTTTACAACTACTTTTCCATGTTCAAAATGTTAATAACTACTAAAAAATGTAAATTCCACCATTTAGCATAAAAAAAAACTTTTTTCCCGAAAAGTGGCAACACTAATATTTTACTCACAGATGCGTCTACACCGTTATTTTAACAACATGCGCTTGGCTTCTGTGTGCATTTCCAAAATTCTGTACATATTCAAAATATTAAAAACTAACAAAAAAGTGGAAGTCCCATCCTTTGACATAAGAAAATTTGTGATTAAAGTAAGTAATTAAGAGAAAACTTGCCAAGTAAATCCACCAAATTTTAATCAGTAGGGTGAGTCGGTGTAATAAGCCACACTTAACAGTAAACAATTGAAATTAAATAGTAAATGACAAGAAAATTAAAAGATTTTCTAAGTTTCGTTAGGTTGTTGTTTTATTTAATAAATAAAAGAATAAAAACATAACTTTAATACTTTTAATTCATAGCATATGAAGTTTTTAAAAAACCTTAAAAAGTGGCATTTTACCCACACGTGAGGGTAATATGCCACTTCTGAAGGGGTGAAATGCCAGCAAAAATTAAATATGGCATTTAATCGATAGGACATATCGGGCAGATTCCATTTTGGAGACAGTCCTCGTACATTCATTTGTGACAGTTGGAGCATTGCACCCAGTCACATCTTCCAGGCATTCTTGTTTCTGAAAGAAATTAAAATCTAAGGGGGTAATATGCCACTTAAGTGGGTTAAACGCCAGTTGGTACGAAACAAACGTGGCATTTTACCCCAAAACGTGAACAAATATAAAATTATCCCTGAACGAAAACTAACGGAACATATCAAGTCTAGACACAAACAAATATTAAGTACACAAAACTAGCCTTACCTTCTTGGAAGAAACCTTCGTATATCGCACTAAAAAACACAAAAAAAAAACGGTTTTAATCGCACTCAATTTAATAAAAACACACTTGAATTTAAACTTTCATGAATAATTTTCAAACCAAACTGCCTAATAACTTTCGCATCCGTTTGCCCAATAAACTTACCGTAACTGAGCGAATTGCAATGTCAGCGTTGCCAACATCAACTTAGAACTACAATATATTGAAAGGTGGCATATTACCCACACTGGCGTATTCGACCAACTTACCCTAATCATTAAATACCAAATTTCTGTCATGATTTGGAATTGTTTTGGTTTACTCTACTTAAGATATTTGATATTAAACTTCATGAACTTAAAACTTGGAATATATTTTAGATCTCATTACTATTTTAGGCTGACTTCTTACGCACAGGTTTCCTGTACATATAAGAACTAGGCTCTTTTTTTAACATTCATGTTGTGATTTTACTCCTTTTTGCAAAGATTTATTTTTCCAGGTGAAAATCAAGCCCTACCGCTTTACAAAGTTTCATAATTCTACGACAACTGAAAGTGCTCCATATAAATAATAGCATTTCTGATAAAACGGGTGGATGGCACGCCCCCTAAATGGAAAATTCCAAATTTTTGATTTTGTATTTTAAAATACTTTAAGCCGTACCAACCTACCAATTTTCATCGCTCTACAGCAATCGGAAGTGCTCCATGTTATTTATTAGAATTTTTTTAATGAGGGTGGATGCCACGCCCCTGAATGGAAAATTCTAATTTCTCAATTTTTTTCTTTCTTAGTACTTCAAGCCCTACCGACCTACCAATTTTCATCATTCTTACTTACTTACTTACTTTAGGTGGCGCTACAGTCCAGGGTAGACCAGGACCTCAACCAACAAGCTTCTTCCAGCCGGCTCGGTTTCTAGCTAGCTGGCGCCAGCTTCGCACGCCAAGTTAATTGAGGTCCTCTTCCTCTTGCGTGCGCCACTTTTTATGCTGTCCACCTCTACTGCTTTGTCCCACGGGGTTGGATTCAAAGACTTTCCGGGCCGGAGCATTGGTGTCCATTCGCTCTAGGTGACCCAGCCATCTTAGTCGTTGGCTTTTCGCTTTTGTGGCTAGGTCGGTGTCGCTTTACAGCCCATAGTCATCATTCTACAACAATCGGAAGTGCTCCATATAATTCATAAGAATTTTTAAGAAAGTGGGTCGATGCCACGCCCCCTGAATTCAAAATTGCAGATTTTCGATTTTTTTCCTTTGTACCGTTCTGCGAAATTTCAAGTTTCTACGATGTCGGGAAGTGGGTCATAACTTTGATGATCTGTCAGTGAGACAGTGAGTCAGTCAGTTACGGTTTTTCCGATTTTTGAAGTCCTATATCTCGGAAAATACTAATGCTAAAGAGTTGAAATTTTGTGAGCCACCTGTGTTTGATTAGTTCAGCAAATACTGTGAATTTGAAGTTTCTGACGTAATTGGTACTGAAGTTAGAGGGAGATTGAAAATCACCTGAGTTTGTTTCTATAAAAAGGGTGTAGTGGCGCGAACTTGGCTGGTCACTACCGTGCCCTTTGATACTTATTGTTACCAAGAAAAATACAGTTTGGCCAATGATAACAGTTACAAATTACATTCATATGTATTTAGGTCTATATAAAAATGATATATTTCAATGGTAATTCTGTCGTGCATATATGGATTGGATATATGGATATGTTTCCTGCCTAGTTTTCAAAACAAATTAGTTTCCACCTTAATTTGGCAAACACGAACTTAATTTAGGAAGAACACGACAATACATTTAGTCTCTGGGAAAATTATAAATAGATACTGGTAGCCTGTTAGTGCGTTTATTGTGCAGCAACAACCTACTTTATATATAAATCATTGTCTATTTAATAATAGGAATAATGGTCCACATACACAGCATCAGGCTATTAATTTCTCCGGACAACTTGTTCCGCCAACAAACAATGATTACCAAATTAATTAATCAATTCATTTCCATTTTCTACAAAAATTTTAGGTATGTACGAGCGAACGCGACGTGCATGCATGCGAGCATTAGTTTACATTCTGTGTGGTGGCTTTTGGACAAATACAAGATTTAAACAATATGTACTTAGAATTCAACGACGACGCACGATGCAACGTTTGTTTACATCTTAAACAAAATTAAGCAAACAAACCCACGTTCTACGTGTGCATTAGGTTTATGAAATTGTTATTGATGTCAAATATTATGTTTTATTTGGCTATGTACATAGGCGCCCGGAGGGGGGGGCAAGGGGGGCACTTGCCTCCCCTGGCCCTGGGAAATACCACACAACCAACATATTTTTTTAATTTGGTATAGTAAATTTTATTAAATACTTCTAATTTTTTTGTCGGAGTCCATAATTGCCCCCCCCTGGCTCAGGACCAGGCCGATTATATCTGAAAATATCCATATATTCGATATTGTTTTCAAAATATGGTTATTTTCTTGACCGTTTCTTTTCGATGTTCATGGTTTGCCCCCTGCTGGCATTTACCATCAATAGATAAGGAAGTTATAGGTAATTGATATTTCCAAATGTTTGAGGCACATACAAAAATGCATGAGAGGGATATTGCTTTTCACGAAAATGGACAAGTAAACTGCGAGTTGTTGTCTGACTAAAACAATTCACAGCTTTTTTTTTAGTGGTTTTCTGATTTTTGACATTAAATTGAGAACCTTTCCTTGCTTTTCAGTACCCACCATTTCACTATCTAGCTACCTTAGGCGCCAGTTATAGCGATCGAAAAAAAACCATCAAAAAAAAATTATTGAAGTTTTTAATACTTTTCAATTAGCCAAATGATATATCAATCGACGTGTAATTCAGCGTAGAATTTTTTTCTCGAAACAAAATTGCCAAACAAATAACTTTTCATGTTTTAAATGGATTTATTTGTTTTTCGGATGAAATTTCATTTTTCGTATCAGCTGATTGCTTTTTGACAGAAAAAGGAACAAATCATTCCACTCATTTGTGTTCCAATTTTTTTTCTGTTCCACTGAAAGAACTCCATCCGAAAAAGTTTTTGCTGATATTTCAATCAGCAAAAATATGGGCGGTTGTTTGTTTGTTTGTTTTGCGAAGAATCTAGTTTTTCTGACATATTTTTTCTGATTGCTATAAGCAACCATCAGAAAAAAAATTAATTTTATACTGTTTCAAGTTTTTCGGATGGGTTTTTCTGATTGTTATAACTGGCACCTTAGGCGTTAAGTTTTTATTACTTTTCAATTCGATTTGATAGCCAAATGATATATCAATCGACGCGTAATTCAGCGTAGAATTTTGTTCGCGAAAAAAAAAAATGCCAAAACAATATCTTTTTTATGTTTTAAATGGATTTATATGTTTTTCGGATGAAATTTCATTTTTCTTATCAGCTGATTGCTTTTTGAAGAAAAGGAACAAATCATTCCCCTGATTGTGTTCAATTTTGTTCTGTTCCACTGAAAGAATTTCATCCGAAAAAGTTTTTCTGACATTTCAATCAGAAAAAATCTTGGCGGCTATTTGTTTGTTTTTTTTTGTTTTGCGAAGAGTCTATAGCTTTTTTTACAGTTTTTCTGACACATTTTTCTGATTGCTATAAACAACCATCAGAAAAAAAATCAATTTCATACTGTTCCAAGTTTTTCGGATGGGTTTTTCTGATCGCTATAACTGGTGCCTTAAAAAATTCAGTTATTTTGAGTTGCTTTTGTATATCAGCTGTCATCAGCAGTTTTTTCACAATAACACAAACCTATCCAAAGAGCTTTTGATTATTTTTGAATGAGGAATTTAATTTAAAAATTTTTTTTATTTATTTTTAAAATGGGTTATTTATGTAAGTAATATCATAATGGTTAGATCAGTCAAGTTGCTATAACACAGGGAATTGTTTGTCACTGCATTGAAAACAGGAATTCTTTTTTACTGTACCATATTTATATTGCAAATCAAACGTTTGTTATTGTTGGGTCGAAAGTATGTCTATCGCCGTGCGAAATTCAATGTTAGCACACCTAATTTGTGCCAGTCTTTATGAACGAACAGCTTGGAAGCGACATTCAAGTAAGGATCCGTCTAATATTCTTGCTCCTGTATCTTGGTTAAGCAAGATTTTTATTTAACAGTAAGAGGTTGAGGTGGATGCTTTCTTAAAATCTTCATCCAAGAGGACTCGCTATTTGTCTTCGAGATTGCTAACGTACGATTCTTGCATATTTTGTATTGCAATTGCAATACAAAATATTCATTAAAAAATCCTTGAATTTTTTTGTTCGGTTTGGTCGGTGAGGACTTGGACCTTCAAAATTTCATTATAACGCTTTTTGATAATGTTCAGGCGATGAAATTTAAGAGTTTCGTTTAGAAATTCAAGGTACTTTTAGCAATTTCGTGTAGGTACCAATGAAAAAGATCCAGTTTCCAAACGAACTAAATTGTTTTGTGTGTTGTTAGCGAGCGTTCTGTAGCAGCTGTTCTTCCTTTAATTTTGAAGATATGTATATAGCTTCATTTCAAGAGCCTGTAAACCTGTGATACTAAGATTTACTCCCACACAGAAAATCTCCTGGGAAAGATTATGTTTTTCTCTTATTGCAAAATTCATAATTTTTGATTTCTCTATATTTAATTAAATGCCTTTTGCTGAAAAATATCTGTCTAGAGGTTCCAAAAGTTTTTCATCTACAATTCTGCTTTTGCAAAAATGGCAATATGATAAGCTATCAAGATTACATTGGAGCGAAAACTCATCGAAAACTCCTGTATCTTTTGATTGCATCTAACAAGTCCTGTTTAATTAATAGGTCGTCAGGCACTTTCGTTGGGGTCACCTATCAAAAATCTTAGCTTCGGAACGCAAAGTGAGACATTTTGCGTTTGTTGGGGACAGCGGGATACGGAGCTCAAAAGCGGGACTGTCCCGGTGAAATCGGGACATATGGTCACCTTATGCGCATAGCGTTTTTAAGTCAATCCACATTAGTTTTATTTTTCATTTTCTTGGAACCAAATTTAACAGTTCTTGCAATAAAATTTTTTCACCAGTTAAATATTCTGAAAAATGGGCCCACAGATTAAAAATAAATTCAATAATTCAATTACTTTTAGTGACTAAATTATTTGAGTGATAAACCTTTTTTTCCGAAAAATTGGTTTCAATGGTAGATATTTTTTGTTTTTTCTTAGATTTTCTCGACAACGGTAAGAGCCTCGTTGATAATTTTTGTATGCAAAAGCTTACAAAAAGTTCAAGTATTGTGCTTGTTTTTAAGAAATATTTAATTTTGTTTTTGAAAATTCAATACATTATGTACTTCTAAGACTAGGTATTATTAAACTTGCTTTGTAACTTGGAACGTAAAGATTTTTAACACACTTAAAGAAAAAATATTTTACTTTTATGCAAAAATACAGATACCTACCATACAAAAGTAAAAAAAACAGTTGAGAAAAATCTCATTTTGATGAAAAAAACTGAGTATACGGTCTACTATTAAATATAAAATAGTATTACGCTCTACAATTACTATTCCATAGAAATTTATTAAGAATTTTGAATTTTCTTACAATTAGCTGAACGGATTTAAATAGAAATATTTATAAAAAACTTCTGAAAAGTTCAAATAATATTGCATTTAAAAATTTTCAAAAATACATTTATTTTTTTTAAATACGATATCTCAGAATTGTGTTGGTGTCTGCCCCCCCCTGGACAAAATCCTGCGGGCGCCTATGGCTATGTATAGTAGATAGTTGGTGGTTGGATGTTGTAGGAACTGGGGGCTTGAGCTGTATCTTTTCCTACACATAAAGTGCTTACAATTTCTCCAAGTTGATAGCCGCCGGATGCTGGTATGGGCCTTATGTCATGACTTGCTAAACTTGTAAGTGTGACTGTTGACCAAGGAAAGAATTGCAACATTAAACCAATGGCAATACAGATTAGAGGTTAGTGCATTGGGCTAACACCCCGACCACAGTAGAAAAAAAACATTGTTATGAGAGAGAAGCGCGAAGCCTCGAATAACGAAACCTCTCAAATGGCAACCAGTACCGGAACGAAGTTGGACTATGACCTACGAGTATGCTCCTGAAATGTAAGGACACTCTATACGCCAGGTGCTACTCAAAAACTTAAATCTGTCCTCTCGCGGTACAAGGCAGATATTACCGCGATCCTGGAGATACGATGAGTAGGATCAGGAATAACGAAAAGAAGATATTGCGACATTTATTACAGCTGTCATCAAAGACTGCGCATGCTAGGATGCGGATTCAACGTGGGAAATCGACTCAGATCGAAAGTCATCGATTTAAGGCCGATTAGCTATCGCCTGCTGGCTGTGATCCGCATCAAAGTTACCTTCCAAAACATCAGCCTAATATGTGCACACGCCTCTACCGACGAAGCTTAGGAGTCAAACAAGGAGGAGTTTTACGACCTCCTGGACTGAGCCTACTGAACCTGTCCGGAGTACGATTCCAAAGTCGTGCTCGGAGACTTCATTGCTAAAGTCGGAAAGGAAAACATCTTTGGCGGATTAGTTGGAAAGAACAGCCTCCACAAAACAACAACAGATAACGGCTTCCAACTAATCGACTTTGCTGCAGCTCGTAATACGGTGATAATAAGCACTAGGTTCCCCAGGCGAAGGATACACACAGCAAGCTGGCGATCTGCAGATGGTCAATTGCCAACCAAAACGACCAAGTGCTAATTTGCGCAAGGAACCCCATCGAACATTTTGGATGTGCGAACTTTCCGAGGTGCAAACGTGGACTCTGACCACTTTCTTGTTGTAACAAAGTTCAGAGCCCAAACTCTCCAACGAAAAGAAAGCGAAGACTGCCCAGGGTTCAACATTGCATACCTTAGCATATCTGAGAAAGCCAGATACTACAATGAGCAATTAACCGGGAAACTCTCTGCTTTACCCCTATTCACAAGCGTCATCAACCAGTGGAACCAGTATTGCGACATCATTAAGGAGATAGCCAAGCCGAGACCACCATAGGACATCAACCACCTAGAAAAAAGAACCCGTGTTATGTCCGGTTTTCCAAAACTAAAGGCGACCATCATTCTGGAGCGGATAAAGGTTAGAATCGATTCTACACTCAAGAGGCATCAAGCTTGTTTCCGCATAGTGGTCGATCTTGTGTCGACCATGTCAACACTCTGCGTATCGTTCTTGAGCAGTCTGTGTAGTTTCAATCACCACTTTACCTCATGTTCGTGGATTTTGAGAAGGCCTTTGACCGAGTCAACCGTGAATGTGTATGGAGATCACTTCTTGGTAGGAGAATTCCCCCAAAAATTGTTGCCATTATAAGAGAGTCCTATAAAAACGCAAGATGTTTTGTTTTACACGATGGGCAGCTATCCGATTCTTTCAAAGTGCTGCAGGGTCAGAGACAGGGAGATGTTCTATCGCCAATTCTCTTTCTTCTGGCGATAGATGATGTTTGGAATGCCAGCGTTGGAGTAGCGGAGAGACCGGGCAGTCAATGGAGACCGTTTAAAAAGCTTAGTCAGTTAAACTATGCCGATAATATATGCTTCTTGGCAAATAACATCAGCGGGCTGAATGGAATGCGTCAAACACTGAAGGTGAAAGGAGAGTCGAGTAGTCTAAAAATAAATAGCGCTCCATACATTGGCGTATTTTTATACTGGAGACGCCAGTTGAAGAGGTTGAACAATTTAACTACCTTGGAAGTATTGTTTTAGCAAATGGTGGTACTGATCTGGACGTTCAAAGTAGAATAAACAAAGCTCGCGCAGCCTTTGGTTCTCTGTCCCAAATTTGGAAATCCAGTCAAATCTCCTTACGCACTACCTTGAGATTCTTCGAATCCAATGTCAAATCCGTGCTGCTCCTGTTATATGCTTGCGAAATCTGGTAAGTCACGACAAACATCTCGAAGAAATTGCAAGCTTTTGTGAATCGTTGTCTACGCCATATTCTAAATTGTATCAAATAAGGAATTGTGGTGCAAGACATGTCAAGAGCGTCTGGGCGTTGACATAAGAAAGCGTAAATGGCAATGGATTGGTCACACACTGAGGAAACCAAACGATGAAATTGCAAAGCAGTCCTTTGAATGGAATCCTCAGGGTGCACGACGGGTTGGAAGACCAAGAACAACATGGAAATCAACAGTTCTAGCACCAGCAGACTCCCAGAGAAAGACGTGGCCGCAGTAAAAATACCTAGCTGCAGACCGTGAGGTATGGAAACGATTTGTTGGCACCGTACCTATGCCCCAATCGGGCTTACACGATTTGGTGATGATGATGATGATCATGATTATTCGTACAGAGATTTGCACACAGTAACGTTATAAGATTTTTTGTGTAACGTTGACACCAACTTTTGTCGAAAAATCGACAAAAATAATTTTTTTTGTTACAACAATAATGGGTATTTATAACATGGATAATCTTTTTGATTCCCTCAGACAAAAAAGTGAACTTGGTACCTTAGATTCACAGAATTTTAACAATATGTAATGCAACTTCAAATCCGACTTCTGAAAACATGTAACGTTATAAGCACTTTGAGAGTTCGCATCTTGAAAACTATGACCGATATCAAGGAAATTTTTGGTACAAAATATGAACATTAGGGAGCGCTATCACACGCAAATACAAAAGTTTACCTTTACCTGGTAGCTTTTGGAGTTATATATTAAACATTCGTACGAATGTAACGTTAAAGGACCGTGACCATTATGCATGCATTTGCATTTACTCAATGGGCTAATGGAGTAAAAGTTCCAAAAGCTCTCTGAACTGGAACGAAGAATTCATGCAGATGTTTACACATGTTCCTAACTGTTATTGTTGTTTTGTCCTTGAATTGTTTTTCTTTCTTTTTTTCTTCTATTACTTAAGTTTTTTTTCTTTCCATGTATCAAAGAAAGTTGACGAAAAAAAAACTAATTGGAGTAACCGTAGTGCAACAATTGCAATGTAGGCATTTACCAGGGGTGGCTCCGGTACAAGATTGCGAACATTGTTCACCGGGGCGGAGAGTGTTTGAAACAAAGACACAACCTATTCATTTACAATTGTTATTTTAATGTACAAATTAAACACTAATAAAATAAAATAAGTATAACACTTTTTAAATATAAAATATATACCACTAATGTGAATTAATAATTTAAAACCAACAAGTGAATAGCCCAATGTGACAAGCCCTTAGAGACACATTAGAAATCTATTGGATGCAGATAGCACATGTTTAACAGAATAGTGTTTAGTTTCTTATTTTTTTCTATATCTTTTATATTTTGTTAAAGGAATATTGTTTTAAATAATTCTAAAACAATTAAAACAAAAGAAACCATATTAACACACGTACATATGCTTTTTCTTATTGTGGTATAATTTTCTACAAATATTTTGTCTTCGGTTTTGAATACAGAATGCTTCACATACTATATTAAAAAAAAGATACATTCAGGCTTGTTTCACACATATACGGTTTCATTCGGTTCGGTCTGTATTCGGTTCGTTTTCTGTCGGACCTGATAAGTGTGAACCGATGAAAACGGCAGGAATAAAAACCTAATAGAAACCGAATAGCACCGAACGTCCCCTCGACACGAATAGGTTTCATTCGGTTTCAAGGGCACACAAACTTTTCGTAGCGTTCACACATATTCGGTTCTATAAGGTTTTTTGTGTTCGTTTTTATTTGGAATTGACAACTAGTGCTGAAGTATGTTGATATTTTTGGAATTAAAAATTGATATTTGAACACAAACCTAATAGGAACCGTATATGTGTGAAAATAAAAAACTGAAACCGAAAACGAACCGAATACAGACCGAACCGAATGAAACCGTATATGTGTGAAACAAGCCTCATAGCATTGAATAATTACATATAGAAGTGGACACCGAAAATTTCTCAGTTGACTATACGCACCATCAATCCGGTGGTGGAAATAAGAAGCTCAAATTTCCTTTTCATCATTGAATTTCCAAACCCATTAGTGGATGCAAAATTTCTTATTGGATTTTTCTTAAAATATTGAGATTCGGTGGGATATTTGAGTCTGTCATAGAAGAAAGACAACAACAATAACAACCACTTTGGTTTGGAATACCTACCAGACAATAAAACTTGTCTGGTATGCCAGGCAAGGCCAAAGCACTTTCGGGTGACATAATGTTTTTCCAAGTGTTGTTTTTTATCTTGCTTTTGTTCACTTGTTTTTATTTTTGTTCTCATTCAGAGAATGAAAATATGGTGCTTCATTGGAATCTCGTGTATTCTCACACAGATAAGAAAAATAGATGGTAGTAATAAGAAACTCTAAGGAAGGAAAAAGAAAGAATATGTGCTTTTATTTAAAACTAACCTAACCTAACCTTCCTTCATTTATGAGAATTCACATTTACATTGCAAACACATACATGTAGGTATATAAGTTTAGCTGGCTGTCTCATCGCCGAAAAATAATAAGTGGATTCAAAACGGTTTTTATCTTTTGTGCTAAAGTGAGTCCTGAGTCCTGGTTACTATTTCCAGTGATAATTGCGTTAGACTGTTGATATTGCAAGTGAAATTAAAAAGATAATTAAAAAGTGAAAAATCGAAGAAGTGAAAATGGTGTACTGCGATTATAAGGATTGTCCAAACAAACAAAGTTCAGGTGTACCACCATTTCGTTTGCCAGAAAACGAAAATATGCGTAAGATTTGGCTAGTGAACTCTGGAAATAGTTTTTCAGAAAAACTAATAAATGATGAACATATGCACATATGTGCTGACCATTTTAATAGGAGTGAGATGTGCTTAGATAGTTTTCGTTCCCGCGTAAATAAAGATGCAGTTCCTTTTGATTTTAAAATCAATAATATAATGAAAATCCAACATAATAAGAAAGTGTTTGATTGGAATGAAATGTAAGTAAATTTAAGTTTTAATATTTTCATAGCTACGAGAGTACCATTAAAAAGCATTAGATATCACGGAATAAATAACATTTTTAGTTATATCAAATTTCAATGAAGATAGAGTAAACTAAATTGGTTAGGTATATTTTCTTTAACTTGCCCCATAGAGTCAAATTAGGATTGATGTCGGTCTGTGCGTCCACTGTAATTTGAGCTGAGCCAAAACGGTAAATCCGTTTGGCCTAAAATTTGATACAGAGCATTTTAATGTGATTTCCTATATCAAAAATTTGAATTTTTGTTAAAGTTAATATAGAGCGAGAAGCTACGATAAATCAATTTTAATTATTTAATTTTTACGTGCGACTATATGTACATATATGAAGGTCCTATAGGGCAAGTCTTGCATTCATAAAATAATCGATCTCGAGATTTTGTCAATCAATTATTGACAGTACCTCTCATAGAACACTTTGTTTTATTTTCTCTTTATCGGTTGAACCAAATTTGATTATTTTTTAATACAGAAGACTTGAAAGGTTTTTTTTTTTTTATTTTTCAAAAAAACTTAGAAAACGTTTTTTTTTTTTGTATACGATACAGCCTTGAACCCTAGGAACAAGTTTGTTCGATCCAGTCATACTTTTTTTTTGAAAGTATATCGTTCGATTAAACTTTTTCTGCCCTATTAAGAAAAAACTCTGTAATTTTAATTCTTATTTACAAGTCAACTAATTCCTGCGTTAAGGATGTTCTGGACTCAACTGAAGCAGTAAACAATATTGCCTGTACGGTGAGTTTGGAATATTCGTAATCCATACATTAGTCAACTTGAAAATAAGACTTAAAATTTGAATTTGAAGCAGCTTCAACAATTACTGATTTATTACCAAAACGTTAATGGTTTAAGGACTAAGATCAATACGATCTATAAAAATATCAATAATCTTCCTCATGATATCATTGTAATGACAGAAACTTGGCTGAATGATACATTCTTCGACACTGAACTCTTCGACTCAACCTACCAAGTCTTCAGGCGTGATAGACACCACTCTAATGATCTAAACACTGTAGGTGGCGGAATTCTTTTTGCTGTGAAGAACTCTCTAGTATGCACTCTGGTCGACAATTTTGAATCTTCGGACGTGGAAATAATATCTATAAAAATAAAAATAGAAATTGGCCACCTGTATATTGTTGCCGTTTATATACCTCCACGATCTACAAACAGTGTTTACGAAAACTGTATCAATTGTATTGATAGGATACACGATCAAATGGAACCAATTGATGAGCTGTTAATCTTAGGCGACTTTAATCTTTCAAACCTGCAATGGTCAAAATCTTCAGACTTCAACTGTTTATCGCCTGTTAACCCATCGTGTGCTAATGAGTTCACTATTATTGATGGACTAGCCTCTTGTGGACTGAATCAATTCAATGGGATTGCTAACCGCTTCGATAAAATATTGGACTTAATCTTTTTCTCGGAAGCTATTAACACCGATACATCTGTAACCCCTGCCGATACTATATTGCTAGATGAAGACCGGCACCACCCGGCCCTAGACATAATGCTAAATATAAATCTTTCCAACATTCTACCTAGTTCAAATGAAAAACTTGAGTTTAATTTTAAAAAATGCAATTTTGATCAACTAATTAATTTATTGTGTAATGTTGACTGGAATCAAATCCTTTTAAATAGTAATATTGACGATATGTGTTTAAAATTTTATAATATACTTTTCAACTGTTTTTATGAAACTACTCCACTGCGTAAAACTTGTATAAGTTCTAAAATACCACCATGGTTTAATACTCAGCTTAAGATCTTAAAAAATAAAAGAAACAAAGCTTGGTTAAAATATAGTAAATCCAGAGCTGATGAAGATTATAGGGCATATTCCGAATTGAAACTTATGTTTACAGATTATTCTAATGCCTTGTATCGTGACTATATCGTAAAAACTGAAAATGATCTGAAAGGTAACCCAAAAAACTTTTGGAGTTTCGTGTCTAGCAAAAGAAAAGTTGATGGCTACCCTAACTATATGTCTTTTAATAATGCTACTAGTCATGACTCCGAAGAAATTGCAAACATGTTTGCAAATTTTTTCAAAGATGCCTTTGTCGTATCTAGTTCTCATGAGCCCATGGATCCACTCCTTCCTAACCCTAGTTTTTCACACCTTAATTCAATTAATCTTTTTATTTGCGAGAATTCAATTATCCAAAGTATTCGTGAACTTGACGACTGTTTTAGTCCTGGTCCTGATGGTGTACCATCTTGTGTATTAAAAAAATGTGTGTCTCAGTTGTCCTATCCTCTCCATATTCTATTAAATGAATCACTTAAATGCTCAATGTTCCCTGTTTTGTGGAAAAGTGCTTTTATAACACCGGTTCATAAAAAAGGGTCGAAAAATGATATCATAAATTACCGCCCTATTGCTAAACTTTCTGTCATTCCGAAACTTTTTGAATCCATTATTTGTAATGTGTTATCTTTTAATTGTAAGTCTATTATTTGTGACAACCAACACGGGTTCGTCAAAAACAAGTCAACTGTTACAAACCTGTTTCATTTTACTTCTTTTTGTCTTGATTCCTTCGAAGATCGAAAACAAGTAGATTGTGTCTTTACCGATTTTAGTAAGGCTTTTGATAAATTGTGTCATAAAACTTTAACCAATAAACTAAAGGCTTTAGGGTTCAATGAAAATTTTTTAATGTGGATCTCGTCGTATTTGGAGAATAGGTGTTATAGTGTGAATTTTCGAAATGAGCACT
The DNA here is from genome assembly GCA_963921185.1 of Dasysyrphus tricinctus. NCBI lineage: Eukaryota > Metazoa > Arthropoda > Insecta > Diptera > Syrphidae > Dasysyrphus > Dasysyrphus tricinctus. The sequence continues at coordinate 213,085,998 of OY992530.1, forward strand.
CTGATCATTTTATTGTTAACTCTGGTGTTCCACAAGGCAGCCATTTAGGTCCATTATTATTTATTTTATACATAAATGACTTGACTTCGATTATTAAAAATTCCTCTATTCTTTTATATGCCGATGATATAAAAATTTTTAAAAGTATAACCTCTATAAATGACTGTTCAACACTCCAAGATGATCTTTATAGGTTTAGGGAATGGTGCAATACAAACCGTCTTCTGTTAAATATTGACAAATGTAAAACAATGACTTTTACACGCAAAAAAAGTATGATAACTTATAATTATATGTTAGATTCTTCTTCTTTATGTAGTTGTCTGTTTTTTCTGATCTTGGCATTGTTCTTGACACAAAATTAACCTTTGTCAACCACTATGACTTTATTGTAAAAAAGGCCAATAAAATTCTGGGATTCATAAAACGATTTTCTCGTGATTTCCAGGACCCATATGTTCTTAAACTTCTATATGTTTCTTTTGTAAGGCCAGTACTTGAATATGGATGCGTGGTATGGGCCCCTTACTACACAGTTCACATAAATAGACTTGAATGTATTCAGAGAAGGTTTATGCGCTTCTGTCTTCGTTTTCTTCCGTGGTCCCAGTGACATGCTTTACCTCCTTATGCTCAAAGACTCACGTTAATTAATCTCCCTTTACTCTCAAAACATAGACAATATATCCAGCTTTGCTTCGTTATAAAATTGATAAATGGGTCAATAATATCTCCATCAGCTCTGTGTCGTTTGAATTTCAGCTACAGTCAGACAAGCTTAAGAACTCAGTTGCCAATATGTCCGATCTTCAGTAGAACAAACTATGGTGTGAATAGTCCTTTAAATCAATTGATTTCAGTCTTCAATAAATATTATTGTTTATTTTCTTGTATAAATGACAATGTCAAAAGTTGTAAGTTCAAAGAGATCTTTTTCAATACATCATTGTAATTGACTATATTAATTTATATTTAATGTAAACTAGTTTTATAAGCTTTCTATCGTTAGTTATTTAACGAATTCAATAAATCGAATTTAAAATTACATGTTTTTTAATAAGGCCACAGTTAACTATCATTGAAACGAAAATTTAAATGATTGATTTTGAAACGGTTGGAAATCAAAATCAGTGGTTATTTTGATACCAAAATAAAGGGTTGCTCTTAATTATTATTTCTGGCATAAAAAAATTAATTTTATTATTTCAGAGATTGAACTACCTTACCAATGATCATTGAAATGTTTAAAGTCTTTTTATGTGGAAATTATTTATAGGTATTTATTGCTAGGTACCTACCTATGCAAATATATGGTAGGTCTATATAAAAGGCCTTAAATAAAATCAGGCATCATAAATAGGAAGACAGTAAAAGTATTATTTGTAAACTTATAGCATTTCTTTTTACATTTAAATAGAAATTTAATTTAAAATTAGTATTTTTCAAAACCCAAACAGGAAGAGAAAAACTTCAACCGTCGAAGAAAATGAGCAAAATAATTCAGGAGGAGATGAAGATTCAGATGAATTTCTTCATGTCAATAAAACAAATTCCCATAAAACGTATTCTCATAATTCTAAGAAATTTAAAAGAACTGAAAATATCTTATGTCAAACTCAAGCTTGCTCACCAACACCATTAAATACAAGATCCACAGTTCCGATAGAAAAATTACTCAGATCGCCAACCAGAAATAAATTTAAACCAATCGACGGCCTTGAAGGAACTTGTACGAACCTTTTAAACGAGGTTCTAGAAACAAAATCAAAAAGCGTTCAAACCTTTGTCAAGAGCCAGATTGTTCACAAGGAACGAACAAAATGGAGTACGGAAGAAAAAGATTTATTTTTAAAATTTCACTATAAATCCCCGTCATTTTATAAATTTTTGAAAAAAGAAGGATTTTTGTTACCATCCCAAAAAACTCTTACGCGATGGTATGATATGCTGCCTTTTGGGACTGGAATTTCAAAAAGTATCATTTCCATGCTTAAAGAGAAATTTAAGGATCTACCTATTAGCCACAGAAAGTGTGTCCTCGTCTTTGACGAGATGAGCACAAAAGTGGAGTTGGAGTATAATTGTAAAGAAGATATTATTTACGGGTTTGAGGATTTGGGTGAACTGGGAAGAAATAAGAGAATGGCAAACCATTGTCTTCTATTAATGCTTCGAGGACTAAACCATTCTTGGAAACAGGTACACTTTTGATTTTATCATGCCACGACTTGACAATGACTTTTATCCATGTTGATAAGTTATTATCATCAGTTCAATATCATATCTGATAAAAATATTATCCCGAATAGTTGTTATAATAGAGCAGGCTTTTTACACATTTATAAAAAAAAATTGTTTACAGCAGTTTAACGATTGAAAATGGTGAAGGGGGTTATAAAGAATGTACAAAAATTCTATTTCCCAGAAGCGCAGTTCGAGTGGGGATTTGGGGGGTGAAAAAGAGGGGGCAAATTGTATTATTGCGTTTTCCGACTAAAGTTGACCCCAAAATGAAAAGTCTTCAATAGAAATGTTGTAGGTCACGCAAGAATCTACAGCTTTATACCTATAATTTTCTAACATAACCTCAAAATTTTCGAGATATTGGCGAAAACCCGTTTTTTTTTTTGGTTTTTGTTTTTATTTTCATTTTCCCAAAAATAGTTCGATTAAGATGAAACTTTGTGAAAATATATCTTGTTGTGTCCTTAATAATCATATTTTTTTTTCAAGCAAAACCATTTATCGGTTTTTGAGATATTCAATTTTATTTGCAAAACAATCCTTTTTTATTCAAATGAAAATCGTACTTCAGAAAATCATCGTACGGAGTTCATGCAAGTATCATTAGTTTTGTTTTTAGATTAAACTTTTATATAAAATAATCAATCATGACAGACTAATTAGATATAAGCATTTTATGCGGACCTTGTCACCTCTTTTTTCAAATATTTAGGTTTGTTTAAAAAGCTAATATCATGGGTCCTAGTGATTGGACCACCAAGGTGGTCTTCAGACTAAGGGAAATGACAGAGCATCATTTCCTTTTTTTTTTAAAGTGCATTGGAGAGTTATTAACCATTACATTTAAATAGGAAACCAAGCGAGTTTTGAACCCCCATCCCCACCAAAGGCTGAGAAAAAAACCTGCCAAACTTTGGTATTTGATATCAGAATACATGTACCTATAAAACTTCATACTCAGATTCTGGTTATACATCCACTTTCAAAATTTGGTGTCGGTTCCTGTACTATTATTTTTGTTATTCATTTAATACTGTATGTACTGAAATGAATATTTCTGGCAATATCGTTGCAGCATCGGCAAAACTTTTGTCTCGGGTCAAATAAAAAAACACTGTGTTATGTATTTTTTTCCGTAGAATTAAATGGTGGGTATAGTTTTTGCATTTTCCAAAAATTTTTAACAATTTATTAACCATTATTAAAAAATTACTTGATGCAAAATGATTTTTTGCTTTTTTGGCTTTTTTGCACGTGGTTACTATATGTTATCATTATTTTATATAAATGTAAAAAGAAAACTAATGATCTTTGAATGAACTCTGTACGATGATTTTCTGAAGTACATTTTTCATTTGAAAAAAAGTATTTTTTTGCAAACAAGTTTGAATAACTCAAAAACTGATCAATGGTTTTGCTTAAAAAAGAAATATTAAAAAACAAAAACCAAAAAAAAAAAAACGTTTTTCGCCAATATCTCGGAAATTTTGAGGTTATGTTAAGAAATGATATGTTTAAAAGTTGTAGATGTTTGCGTGATCTACATTTCTTTTGGACACTTTTCATTTCCCCCCTCTTTTTCACCCACCATATCCCCAACTCCGTTTCTGGGAAATAGGTTTTTTTACATTCCTTATAACCCCCTTCACCATTTCCAATCGTTAAACTGCTGTTAACAATTTTTCTTTTTTTCGAGTAAAAATATGTTAATAAGCCTGCACTTTAATAGATATATCCATTATACTTTCAAATGTTTTGTGTCTATATTCATTAACAGTGCAAAATGAACTACCATAAGAATACTGTCATAATTTTCTTCCCAAAGGTTATTGGCTATTATAACGGAAGTTTCCCAGGAAACCAACTTGCGGAAATTCTGCAAACAACCATTGAATTGCTTTTATTTGAAGAAATAAATGTTGTGTGCATTGCCTGTGACCAAGGTGCTCCAAACAGAATGGCGTTCAAGAAACTTGGTGTTACGGAAGACAAACCTTTCATCACAATATTAGAAAAAAAGATTTTTTGCATCTATGATGTTGTCCACCTTTTCAAGAGTATCCGAAATAACCTATTGATCTCGGATTTTTTCATAGACGGCGAAATTGTTTCTTGGGCCATATTAAAAAAATTGTTTATGGCTGAAAATACCTTGATACGCTCAATGCATAAGCTTACAGAAGCACATATCCAGCCGGACAGTTTCCAAAAGGTTTAAAGTGTAATTTATTAAAACTGTAAAATTATATATAATTTTTTTTCTGAAATTCGTTGCTCTAATTAATTCTTAATCAAAAACTGAAAACTAGATGATTCTATGTCTTCTAGTTTTTGAAAAAATCGATAATTACTATAACTACTTCTGTATGGGGTGTTTGTTTTTTCCTTGCTTACGTATTACGGCTGGCGTATAAACAGTGAGGTATGTATGGGGGGGCATGCTGCCCCCCTGCTTGGGCACATTATAGGATTTGGGGTAGGTGCGAGGTTGGGTGTATGCAAAGTTTCTTTTGCATTTAAAGAATCTGGATTAAGAAAATATATACAAAGCAGTTGAAATGTTCAAAGTATGCATACCCACTTAGATCATAAAAAAAAACGAGCAAACATTCGAGTTTTGTACGGTAGTAGTTTAAGTAATTTTCAGTTTTCTCAAAAACTAGAAGACATAAAATCATCTAGTTTTCAGTTTTTGATTAAGAATTAATTAGAGCAACGAATTTCAGAAAAAAAAGATATATAATCTTACAGTTTTGAGAAATTACACTTTAAACCTATTTTGTATGCTTTTTTCTCGCAAATTTTGAGTTTAAAATTCATTTTTTCAAAAACCATGCATAGATTTCACTTGATTTAAAAATAAGCAAATAGAACGGAGTATTGGCTTTAAAAAAAAGTATAAAACTTACCTGTAAGTATTACCGTTATTTTTGTATAATTTTTTTATTCTTTAAGTACTTTTTTTTATGAAAATGCCCCTACTGACCAAACGGGGGGAGATAAACCCCCTCCTCCTATAGAAAAAAATTCTTGTATTGAACTTTTCTACTAAAAACCGTTATCATTTCTTGGCGCCTAAGTTATCGTACTCTCCCCAAATTAACAAATTGTGTTTTTCCTAAACATCGAAATGAAACAAAAACAACAATCCTTTTCAACTTTTTACAATTAGTATTGATCAAGCACTATTTGGACAGCAAAAAAGTTTAAAGTTTTTTTTTTTAATTTTTTAAATATAGAAATGTTCAGAAATACTTAGAGTATGTTAGTCTACAAATCTACATATTAATTTTAACTATGCAATAAATATTTTCAAAGAACCAAAAGGTATACATACCTATCTACGAAGGGGTCACAAAAGTCGTTTTTTGTAGGTACTTTTTTTCTAAACTTACGGTGAAAGGCCACAAAAACAAATAATCTCAACAAAGTCTTAAATGAGTACTGTACCTATAGAATACTTATTATTATTAGTTTAAAGTATATTTTCATTAAGAGTCAGATATCTCAGGCAAAACAAAATTTTACAACAACAACAACAGCAAAAATGTTAATTATCTTTGAATAAACAAGTCATCTAACCAAAACTTTAGATCGACTCAAAAAAGTTCCAAAAAAATTACAAAATTTCATCCCACAGATACAAATCTTGAAAAACCACCGACAAAAATATAAAAAATCTTTTTCTTTCTCAACTAGTGTATACATGCGATTATACCTATTTAATTTAAATTCAATTATGGCCCAAATCCAAATAAGAATAGACATCTAACTACCAAAAGTCCACTTAAAGTTTATCCTGCTATTTAAGAGAAAAATATAAGAAGGAACTTTACTATCTCTAAGTTACTAAAAAAAATCGAGTTGCATACCTACATACCCACAAATTTTTCTACACGTTCCACGGTCTTAGTTTTAAATTTCAAACATTTAAACTTATAAATATAAACTTATTTAAAAAGCTACATCTTTACAATCACTGGTTGCTTTAGTTTTTTTTTTTGACACTATGCACATAATAATATGTACTTATACCTATGTATATTATTTGTATTTTTCTTATCGTGTAAATACCTATGTATGTATAACAAAATCGTTGAAAAAACAATAAATGAGAAAGAATGATAAACCATAATTTTATTGTTTTTCTGTGACAGATATGGAAATAGATACCAAATACCAGCTAGCTATGTAGTTGTCCTATACATTATGTAATAAATAGGTACGAATAAAAAATTGAATATGTACATATATGTATGTATCTTGATAATCTCTAATATTTGATAAGACTCCGTGAAAATTAACGAACAATTTAAAAGAAGGAGGAACGGGTACCTTCCTGCAAATAAAAGACTTATAATTTCAAATTAATTCACTGTCTATAAATCTCAAGAAATAAAAAAAAAACTAAGCATTGTATATAAATTCTATAGTATTCTCATGAAGAAAAAAAGCTCGTGGCCATCTATGCGTCCAAACGTAATACTAATTTTTGTTAAGGGATCTCGGTAAGGCGATCACAGCGAACCTATCGACCAAATGTCTACCTACAAAATCGTGTTTCATGAGAATACTATCATTGTATATCCAATCTATAGTATTCTCATGAAACACGATTTTGTAGGTAGACATTTGGTCGATAGGTTCGCTGTGATCGCCTTACCGAGATCCCTTAACAAAAATTAGTATTACGTTTGGACGCATAGATGGCCACGAGCTTTTTTTCTTCATGAGAATACTATAGAATTTATATACAATGATACTATAGATTGGATATACAATGAACTAAGTCAAAAACTAAAGCAAAAACAAAGCCATCATCGTAAACATCCCAAATTGGAAGCAAGCACTAACAACAATTTTATTTAATGAATACAAAAGCAAAACAAACCAAAAAAAGAAAATATAATTTTTTGTCTCTACCTCACATTTTGTGTTAACCTTGAGTCCTTGAATGGCATTAAAGAAAATACCTGAAAAAACAAAACTTAAACGGCTACTCAGTTTGTCGCTGTTGTTCACTTTCATTCTCAATAGGAAGGTCTTTTTTTTTACTCTGCCGAAGAAGAAATTTCCCAAAAGAAGTCAATTTCCTAAAAGGAACAGATTTCCCAAAAGGAACAAATCCATTGTATATCCAATCTATAGTATTCTCATGAAACACGATTTTGTAGGTAGACATTTGGTCGATAGGTTCGCTGTGATCGCCTTACCGAGATCCCTTAACAAAAATTAGTATTACATTTGGACGCATAGATGGCCACGAGCTTTTTTTCTTATCTCCAAAAGGAACAAATTTATTAAATGGTTGTTGTATTTGATAGAGCGACACATAAAATATTGTCCACCTAGTGGACGTTTTGCTGGGTGTCCCTTCTATTTGTAATTATTCAATGCTCATAGGTATGTACTATTCATGAAAACTTGGACCATACATTTTTTCCTCGACTCCTTAATTTCTATTTTAAATTTGTTTCGACAAAAAAGTTTTTTCTGAGCGGTTGACTGACTTAAAATTTGAGTTGCGCTGAGCAGGTAGGAGCTATGAGGTAGTAGGTATAAGAAATAGCTAAGCTTCTCTGTTACCTACATAGTAAATGGGGTTAATTTTCTCCTTTTTCAAATACTTTTTTCCTTCTTCAAATTTCCAATAGAGAAAATCGAGTCCCTTTGGAATTAAATTACTTGCGAGATTTTTATGTCACCCCTTTTCACAAGTCTCTGATGATTTTTTCTATAGCAAAAAAAAAATGCAAACACTCGGACGTGAAAATAAAAATCCATAAAATTCCATTCTTAAAAAAAAATGTAGGTAGGTACATTGTTCCCAGATTTATTTCGGAACAAACCATGAGGATATAAAAATAAAATAACTGAAAACTCTAGAATTCATTGAAAAGAAAAACCCGTACCCGTACCTATATAGGAAAGTTATTCTGTTCACATTTTGAACACTGCTCCTGGGGGGTCGGGAGTTCTGTTCTGGCCAGAAAATTTAACTATCCTCAACAATACTACCTACAGGATGACTCAATATAGCGGCCATCCAAAAAGAGACTCAACGACTAGACGACAATGGCATAGTCGACAAACGGAATGAGAATCTCAGCTTTTGCAAACCCGTAAGTTCAATACGAGTAACAAAGAATGGAAAGCGATATAAATTGATTCAAGTTTGGAATTTCCCCAGAGTGACAATAAAATAAAGTATTCAGAAGCGCCACTCCGCTTTGTACGTTTATTATAATATGAGTTGACCCAATCGAAATTGTGCTCGGAATCAAATTCGGGGCAAACAATTTTGCTTCCAGGAACTAAAGCCCCAAGGTTTATGTTTATTATTCCTGGTTTCATAGATATACATATATAATCATGGTTTGATATCAATGAATCATGGATTCTGATTTTGAAGTATTTTTTTTTTGTTTTTTGATAAAATAACTTTAAATACGTAGCATTAAACAAGGGAGTTTTATTCGTTCCATAATTTTAAAAACTTAAACGATCCATTTTAATTGTCATTATTTGCATTCATATATGTATAATATTGAAGATATTTGGAATAACTAGTACTAAAAGAGGTGACGTGTATAATGTCACGTTCTTCAAAATTCATGGTATTGCACTCAAAAATAAATGTTTTTTGTTTGCAAATATGGTTTAGAAATCGTAATTTTTTGCCTAAAGACCTTATCCCTTAAAATATAGATTTTTCTCTTTTGTCTTGTAACGTTGTAACACAAAGCAACTTGAGTAACCTAGGATCTACTTTTTTTAATGAAATTCCCTACCTACACGATACAACGGTACGTCACCATATACACAAAAATCGTTGAATTTCTAATAGTTTCTGCAAAGTTTCTAGGTGTGGGGCCAGTTCAGGCACTCAAATCCTCCAGCAAATCGAAGCAAAATGCGGTGGAATTGCAATCGAAATATGAATTTGCTACCGCAATTTGCTTTCAATATCACCCACGATTTTTGGAACCTTATTTGTGAGCTATTCTCAAAAAATGTGTAACATCTGAAAAGCCAGGAGCCTTACAAAAACCACAAACCAAAACCGCAAATCTTGACTAACGAAGTCTCGCATTTTTTTCAATAATATCAAAATTAAACAATTCCATTTTTAACAATTCATTTTTTTTTTTTAAATTGGAAATGGTGCTCTGTCATTTTCTTTATATCCACAAACTTTGATTTTAATCATCCGAAAAATAAAACTGAAGATTATGAGCTTTTGAAGCAAACCCAATCGCAAAAGGAGCGTTCTGTATTTTTTTATTTTGGATGTTTGCTTTTTTCAATTCTCCAAATATCTCTCGATGTCGATATTAAGAAGTCCTATGCCACCAACTTCAAACATCGATAATCAGCGGAAGAATTTCCAGGAAGCCATGGCACCTCGGAAGTGCTGATGCTGAGCCTTGCACGACCACCACAGTGACCACCCTGGTTCGACGAATAATACTATCAGGTACTTGCAGCCAAACAACAGGCATAAAAAGCGGTGCGGTGCGGCGCGGCGGTGGCGTGCTGCATAGAAGGACCAGAGTTGCTCGTGAGCTCTACAATTATAATATGAGAGAGAGGAACACCGGCTCCTCAGAAGGAAAAAGAAAGAGCATGAGAAGCGCCAGATCGGGGAAATAGAAGGGTGCCATTGCGGAAATGAAGTTCAGAAGTTTTACCAGATAAAGTAAAAAGAAACTCCCAGGGTTATATCTTACATGGCCCGAACCGAAGCCAGCAAGGACGATGTGGGGAACATCGTGGTAGAATCGCATTTCTGCAAATTGTATAACGGCGTTGACGATCCAAATTATATTGCCATGCTGATTGCATCATTCAGCCTGGACGACGACTGTCCAACAAATCCTTCTACCCAATTTCGACGTAGTGAAGATAGCTATGTATATCTAAATTTAAGTCCAATAAAGCTCTAGTTCATGGCCTTGCAGCCGAACTAATCATGCACCAGCTCATTATGCAAAATATGATCGAAGGAAAGCATGTCCCATGAATGGAACCTCAGTTTGTTTTCCAAATCCTGATGAAAGGTGATCCTCTGGACTGCATCAACTACAGAGGCATCAGTCTTCTTAGTATTGCGCACAAGTTCTTTTCTGCCGTACTTTGTGAGCGCTTGAAGTCATTCGTCAACAACCAGGGGTGGAATCGGCTTAGGTGATTCGTGATATTTGACAGTCACAACACATAGCAAAACTATGGTAATGTGACTATGAACTATCACAAATCACCTTAGCTGATTCCACCCCTGATAATTTCATATCAGTGTGGCTTTCGGCCAGGAAAGTCCACCATCGAACGAACAAATTTTCCCACTACGGCAGATCTTGGAAAAACCCAATTCGATACCCACCATTCCGCCAACACCGATGTCTTGGACAGAACGTCACTATAGACATCTATAATTTTGAGGTGGTCAGAGACTTTGTCTACCTTGGCTCCACTATCATCTCAGGGAACGATACCCAATGCGAAGATCAAACGAAGAACTCTTCTTGCCTTGCCAATCCCAGTTTCTTTGGGCTAAGAAGGCAATTTAGAAACAAAGCCGTCTCTCGAGCAATCCCGTTTTTGATGTATGGTGTAAAGGCATGGTCACTATCACTATTAACAGTGGATGACAACGTTTTTGGTTGTTTCTAGAGGAAGATTTTTGGATGATTTTTGGTCCCGTCTGCTATAAAAACAAAAATGCATGAGTTCGTAGGATACAGGAAGATTTTATGTGTTGATAGACATTACATGGTGTGGAGAGATAGGTATATTAAGATGGAGAATTGAAACTTCCAATGCAAGAACGTAAGTGCAGACTCTTTTTTTTTTAATTATATAAATTATATTAATTATATATATACATAATTTTTCTTTGGTGCTTATTAAAAATTACTCCATTTGTGGTGGTTCAAACTTCCATTTTGACCATTCTCCTTTAAATTAATTTTTTTTCCAACTTTACCGTAGGTATGCATAAATTAAATATGTACAGGTAGTAATTAGTTATAAATAAATAAATTGGCATATCGTTAAAGCACCAACAACGCCTCATACAAGTCTGATACACGCAAAAACATTGCACTAGTAAAATTAACAATATTTCGTTTAAAAACAACAGAGTAACTCTATTACTATAGCACCTACAGAGTAAAACGTTTAAAAACAACTGAGCCAATTCGTTTAAAAAATCTCGGTAGAAAACAACCGAGTTACTCTATTAAAAACAACTGATATCATTTCCCCTCCGAAGGCTACTCGGGTGAAAATATAAGCCCAACTCTGTTAAAAAAAAAACCTACTTTCCAACCTACTCAGTTAAGATCAATCAACCTACTATGTTGAATTCAATCACCTTACTCTATTGAGTTTAGCAAAGCTACTCAGTTAAAATTAATCAACCTACTTTGTTGAATTCAATCACCTTACTCTGTTGAGTTAAGCAAAGCTACTCAGTTAAAATCAATCAACCTACTCGGTTGAATGCAGCCAACATACTCTGTTAAAATCAATCAACTTACACGGTTGAACTCAGCCATCTTACTCGGTTGAATTCAACCATGTAACTCAGTAATTCAGTCATCTTACTCGGTAATTCAGCCATCTTACTCGGTTGAATTTAGCCAACCTGCTCGGTTGAATTTAACCATGTTACTCAGTTGAATTTAACCAACCTACTCGGTTGAATTGAACCATGTTACTCGGTAATTCAGTCATCTTACTCGGTAATTCAGCCATCTTACTCGGTTGAATTCAGCCATGTTACTCTGTTAAATTTAACCAACCTACTCTGTTGATTTTAGCCATGTTACTCTGTTAAATTCAACCAACCTATTCGGTTGAATTCAACCGTGTTACTCTGTAAAATTTAACCAACCTACTCGGTTGAATTCAACCATGTAACTGTGTTAAATATAACCAACCTACTCAGTTGAATTCAACTATGTTACTCTGTTAAATTTAACCAACCTACTCGGTTGAATTCAGCCATGTTACTCTGTTAAATTTAACCAACCTACTCTGTTGATTTTAGCCATGTTACTCTGTTAAATTTAACCAACCTATTCGGTTGAATTCAACCGTGTTACTCTGTTAAATTTAACCAACCTACTCGGTTGAATTCAACCATGTAACTCTGTTAAATATAACCAACCTACTCAGTTGAATTCAACTATGTTACTCTGTTAAATTTAACCAACCTACTCGGTTGAATTCAGCCATGTTACTCTGTTAAATTTAACCAACCTACTCTGTTGATTTTAGCCATGTTACTCTGTTAAATTTAACCAACCTATTCGGTTGAATTCAACCGTGTTACTCTGTTAAATTTAACCAACCTACTCGGTTGAATTCAACCATGTAACTCTGTTAAGTATAACCAACCTACTCAGTTGAATTCAACTATGTTACTCTGTTAAATTTAACCAACCTACTCGGTTGAATTCAGCCATGTTACTCTGTTAAATTTAACCAACCTACTCGGTTGAATCTAGCCATGTTACACTGTTAAATTTAACCAACCTACTCGGTTAAATTCAGCCATGTTACTCTGTTAAATTTAACCAACCTACTCGGTTGATTTTAGCCATGTTGCTCTGTTAAATTTAACCAACCTTCTCGGTTGAATTCAGCCATGTTACTCTGTTAAATTTAACCAACCTACTCGGTTGAATCCAGCCATGTTACTCTGTTAAATTTAACCAACCTACTCGGTTGAATTCAGCCATGTTACTCTGTTAAATTTAACCAACCTACTCTGTTGAATTCAACCATGTTACTCTGTTAAATTTAACCAACCTACTCGGTTGAATTCAGCCATGTCACTCTGTTAAATTTAACCAACCTACTCGGTTGAATCTAGCCATGTTACACTGTTAAATTTAACCAACCTACTCGGTTGAATTCAGCCATGTTACTCTGTTAAATTTAACCAACCTACTCTGTTGATTTTAGCCATGTTACTCTGTTAAATTTAACCAACCTACTCGGTTGAATTCAGCCATGTTACTCTGTTAAATTTAACCAACCTACTCGGTTGAATCCAGCCATGTTACTCTGTTAAATTTAACCAACCTACTCGGTTGAATTCAGCCATGTTACTCTGTTAAATTTAACCAACCTACTCGGTTGAATTCAGCCATGTTACTCTGTTTAATTTAACCAACCTACTCGGTTGAAATGAGCCATGTTACTCTGTTGAATTTAACCAACCTACTCTGTTGAAATCAGCCATGTTACTCTGTTAAATTTAACCAACCTACTCGGTTGAATTTAGCCATGTTACTCTGTTAAATTTAACCAACCTACTCGGTTGAATTCAACCATGTTACTCGGTTAAATTTAACCACCCTACTTTGTTGAATTCAACCGTGTTACTCGGTTAAATTTAACCAACTTACTCGGTTGAATTCAGCCGTGTTACTCGGTTAAATTTAACCAACTTACTCGGTTGAACTCAGCCGTGTTACTCGGTTGAACTTAACCATTTTACTCGGTTGAATTCACTCGTGTTACTCGGTTAAATTTAACCGTTTTACTCGGTTGAACTCAGCCATGTTACTCGGTTAAATTTAACCAACGTACTCGGTTGAATTCAGCCATGTTACTCGTTTAAATTTAACCAATCTGCTCGGTTAAATTTAACCAACGTACTCGGTTGCATTCAGCCAACCTACTCGGTTGAATTTAGCCAATCTGCTCGGTTGAATTAAGACAATTTACTCAGTTGAATGCAGCAAATCCACTTGGTCGTAATCAGCAATGATACTCTGGTGTAACGAATGTTTTTTCCATCCATTACTAATGCTTACCTTTAAATATTATCATCTTCTTAAAACTTCTATGTATCTGAAAATGGGATAGTGTCTTTTAAAAAAACAATTTTAGCTATTAAATTAAACATAATGAATTTAGATTTTTAGTACATACATACAGGGTAGGTACACATTTATTTTATCGCTTTTTTTTATAATGTAACAAGTTCTTAAACTACGGTAGCTTAGATTTATAACAAATAATTACTTATTTTCTAGGATATTTTAAATATTAAAATTTATAATTACAGTTATATACTTTAAGTTAAATACATTTACTTAGCTTATTTCTTATGAGTTTTGTTATTAATTTACAATTTGAATTGAAACATTTTTTTTTTTAACAGAACTTCTTCGATTGCTTAGAAATTTGCCAATCACCACAGCCGGTAATCATATAGGGCTTCTTAAGGTTATGTATTTCTTGCCGTTTCCTAAAATATTCATTGTGTTTGGAATTGGTGAAAGGAAGGATTCAAGAAATAAGTACATTTGTTGCTGCATTGATGGTATTTCAACTTCATACGCATAGTAATGTTCGTTAAACCATAAAGTATTCAGTACTGTGCCAGAAAATATTAAGCGATTAGACTCATATACATAAATTTTATTTAGTAAAAAAAAGTCGTAAAGATAGCAATCAGAACTGAGACCTTTTACCAAAACGGATCCAGTTTTATAATGGATGGAAGATATCGTCGCCCAACTGACCCTAGTCAACGTTTTTTTAGGGTCCAGTGCAAGACTAGCTTGCAAAAATTTAATTTCAGATAACAAAACACTTTTATTAGGTCCTACGTCCAGTATGTTTGAAAGTTTTCCTCTGAGGAACATTTCGTTTAATTGAAGTTGATGTTTTATTGCTAAAGTTAAAGTGACATTTTTTCGGTTACACGAAGATCTAGCTGACATTTTGGACTGCCTATGCTTTGCTTCAAACCTCATTGACCAAAGTGATGATAATGGCCCGTGTTTTTTAAGAGCAGCGTGATAGTGAATTAGGTTGTGAAATTTCGGCTTAAGAGAGTCTTTGCTAATCTTAATATATTGTTCATTAAGTTCAGCTATTAAAACTTGCAATAAGTCTTCTGTCCCAACCGAAATTTTTACGCTGAGAAGTATGTCAAGAATTTTTCTTAATGTTATGTACATAGCCCAAGTAGAATCGTCCTTCGGTACAAAATCGCCTATTAGTAATCCCAAAAACCGCAAAAGAGTAAGTGTTTCTCCAGAAGATAAACGCACATTTCCACGTTTTATATGTTCTCTTTCGATAGGACAAGGCTTATTTTTATTATCAGGGCCATAATCAAATGCTAATAATTTGTCATTAAAAAGAGATAAAGAAAAAAATTGGTGATTTTCAGTATATTGCAAAAGAAGAAAACTCAAAATGTATTTCGCCACACCCTCAAGGATATCGTGCATAATATCAACGCCCACCTGCTGAAACATGTCGAAGTTCTTTACTTCTAAAAATATACACCTTTCCTTTATACCAGTTAAAGAAGAATTATTTATAGCCAAATCAGCTTCATAGGTGTTTGCTGTCCGAAGAAGGGTGGCATCCTCATAAAGTTGTTTTTTTAACACTTGTTTTTGAACTTTACATACTCTACAGGAAAAATTTGCCGAAAAACTCTCTACAAAGCCAATCATAGAGTGTATACCTAAATTGTCACCCAGAATCAGACCCAGTTCAAAAAACAAAGTTCCCTTGAAAGTAGAAATATCTATTTCTATGCCCACTTCGCTAAGAAAATTAAACTCATCAATAACTGGTTTGAATATAATATTGTTCCCAAAATCTACTCTGTCAGCTGAATGAAATAGCAAAACAAGGAATATGTGGGACAGAACTGATAAACGCCAAGGTGGAAGACATGCAATTGAAACGTATACTGCCCCTAGTTTGTGAACACCAGCATGACTTCCAAGAACGTTTCCAGTTTCATAATCATCGAAATACATAAATAGAGGTAAAACAATTCGATCGGAATGATGCTTTTGTCTGTTTTTCCAATAAGAGCCTTGGATAAAGTTTTCCGTCACATTTTTATTTTTAAGACTGTCCATATATTCCAGTGTTTCAGAGAGTATATCTTCAAGTGAAAAAAAAGTTTGTAATACATGTCTCAATGAAATAAAATGTTCTTGGCATGTGACAGGTTCCATACGTGTCATTCCATCTTTTTTAACATGATCGAATCTTTGACCAATTACAATTTCTTGAGGTTCAAAGTAAGATTTCTTAGAAAAATAAGCAAACCTTTTTCGTTCGGTTGAAAATTGTTCTATTGGGGAAATTATTGAAAGATTAAGTGCTTGGACTAATGTTTTTGAAACATCATTTGAAACTGAGTTTTCAAGACAAACCTTATCTACACAGTTCTTAATTGCTGGGTTCAGTGAACCAAATAAATCTCTCATACCATCAATCACTTTTTGCACTACATTTCTAGGCAAGAGTACATTTCCATATAGGGAAGCAATAAAAATAGAAAGGGATGAAGTAACTGATGTCATTTCTTTTAATTTAGGCTCAATAGTTTTTTCTACTTCTGTTTCGGAAACAAGTACAGCTTCATTTGGGGTGGTTTCAACATTTAAAGCAGAACAGGATTGTTGATTGTAAATTTCAGGATCATGTTCTTTTTGGAAGTGTCTCTTAAATGAGAAGAAAGTAGGAAATGAACGCATGCAATCTTCTTCAATGCACTTATAGTGTATAAAGTTATGCCCGCTGTGAATAAAAGCAAAGTGCTGTCTGAGACACTTAAGACTCTTGAGGTTAGATTTGCAAAGAAAACAAACAACCATTATGAAAATTACAATAAACTTTCTTTTATTTTGATGTAATTCCTAACTCAACGAGCAAGGTATTAGCAGATGTAGATTCTTTGTCAAATTTTGTGTCAATATTAAAAAATGCTTTTTGGATAAACATCCAAGTGCATTTGCTTTCAGAAGGATATTGTGCGTTTACTACAAAAAATATTTTAAAACAAATATTAACTGCTTCTAAAACAGTTGGTAATAAAAATTTAGTTTCGTTTACAATTACGAAATAACTAGATATATTTTGAATTGACGTACCAACTACCAGCACGAATGGTTGAAGTGTGAGCCCCAGCCGCCTAAGTTTATCTCGTCGAAGTGTTATGGCTTCTTCAATCTCTGCATCGCTGTGGACGTGTGTTACAAATCCGTCTCGTGCTTCCGTTTTTGAAGGCCGCCAAACCTTCTTACTGACTCCCTTCAGGCGCACAGATGATATTGTTAAAAGTGATGGTATAAGGAGGAAAGCCCCAAGGTTGCTGATATCTTCCGATACTGTGATAAAGACAAACAAAACAGAAAAAACAACATTTTAAAAGTGTAAAATATTCGAATTAAATAACATATAAATATAATATTGTTTGCTGAGCTGGGTACTGACTATTTCAAAAATACGGCTATAGTAATGCCATTAAATTATATCTTTTAAGAAGGATAATTCAAGGTTGCCTAAAGAAATCATTTCGAACCAATATCAACTACCTAAGAAAAATATGTAATGACCATAGATTTTAATATACAATATAGGGCCACTCCCAAAATTATTCGGAAAAAAAAGTTTTTTTTTAATTATAAGTTTCATTATTGTAACAATTCTTTTATGAAAGAAAACTTAAAGATAAACTTAAAGTTTTTTTTTATATTTTGTAAAAAAATTAAATTATTATTTATTTTGTATTATTTGGTACTTTATTAATTCATTTATAAAATTTACAATTGTAATTGTTTAATATTTAGTGCATTTAAGCATGGCTTAGCCGTCTGCCGAGAAATGACAACAAATTTAACAGTTGTTTTGTATACAAAATTTAGATATAAAAAGTATATTTACAAATATTTAAGTAAGGAAAATGTTTATTTTACATTTATTTCAAAAATTTTCATTAATTATTCTTGTTCTATAATTGAGAACAAGAATAATTAATGAAAATTAATTAATATAAATAATTAATATAAATAATAAATGTAAAATAAAAAATGAAATAAAAAAATAAAAAAAACATTTTAAGTTTATCAAATTTTAAGTTTTTTTTCATAAAAGAATTGTTACAATAACAAAACTCATGCTTAAAAAACTTTTTACTCCGAATAATTTTGTGAGTGACTGTATCTAAATAGCCAATATAGCCTTCAAAAGTGAGGCTCGGCCATTTGGAGGAGGCACAAGCAACAACAATTCTACTGTGTCTTACGTGCTGTTTGTTTTTTTCGGGGGTGATTTTTTCTAAAATATAATATTTTTTTTTAAGTTTTCACAAAATTTTTAAAGATATCAATGTACAAAAGCCAGATTAAGAAAGAATTTCTCTTAAGAAGTTAAATCCAAATATCTAAAAATACATCATATATAGCAATGTAATTTTTCTTGTGTTTAAATGATGGCAATATAAATACATTTCATTTGATACCAAAATCATTTTCTTACTTCTTTTATATTACAAGATATAAGAAGTTATTTGAAGAAAACTCTGAAACATTTAATTCTATTGTTGACATTTTTGCCTTATTTTCATAAAAAGAAACCTTATGAAAATAAGAGCTAACTTTCTCGTTTTTCACAGGTATTGATCGTTATAGATTCACATTTAATTTTTAGTTTTGTTAACAATTACGAAATAACTAGTTATAGGTTGTATAAGGCAAGGCGCGCACATGTAACTATCAAAATATAATATATGTGTGTTTGTCGATTATTAGAGGAGTTGCTCATCTAGCAACTGTGGTTCATTCCTTTTATCTACAATGTTGAAAATAATTGTTAACACTGATCGTTCTTAAATTCTAAAATTTTTACAAAGTGTAAAGGCCACTTAACACGATATAGAAGTCATGACCTGTCATTTTATTTTCTATTTGATTTTTCAAATGAGCTGTTATTTCAAGTCTAGTCATATGATGGTTTTCCTATCTTTGTGTATAAACGTCCTTACTTCGCATTTGATTTTCTCTATGGTTATCTGTCAAAACCAAAATAAAAGAAAAAAAGTCATTAAAGCATAATTGGCTGTTAAACAAAATTCCTTTTATTGGGATTATCCATTGTTGTTTTCAATCAAAATTCAGTTTTTTTGTAAGAAAATTTTTATTTTCAAAGTTCTGAATTCACTATTTTCCATGAACACACCAAATCTCGCTTGACTTCTCAAATGGTATTAGTTGCAGTTCTAATGTCAAAAAAGTCGTATGCTTTTTGCTTTTGAGAAGTCATATGAGATCTATGAGTGCGTTCAGATGGTTGGATATTTTTTTGACAGTACATATGAGAAGTCATATGACTTCTTTTATCGTGTAAGGTGGCCTTTACATTATGACTTCATTAAATTGTTCCTAAACTCAATGTCGAAGTGTCAGAATGTTACACCTTGTAACAATTTCCAACTCATCTCCTCGACATGAATTGAAAATGTTGATCTGTCAAAAGCAACTGAAGCTACAATGTTTTCATTTTCTGATTATCTTTTGTTTAATTTTCGTTTTTTTGATTTTAAGTGTTTGCATATTTGTAAATATACATATGTGTTTTCAATTTAATTGATTGTTTTATTGTTTTTGAGTTTTGAATTGTTTTTTGATGAATTTACTTTTTTTCGATTAATTTGGTGATTTTTGCTAAAGAAATGTAAGCTCATAGTTAGTTTAAGTAAATAGAAATGAAATTTTCAAATTATATTTGTTTTTGTTTCAATAAATTTAACGCAATTCGTATTTTTCCTGATTATTCATTCATTAAATGCATTTCTGTTTTTTCAACCTTGCCGTTTGACAGATCAACAATATTTTCAACATCGATCGTTCTAAATGATGGTACAAAGTGTAAAATTCTTAACAATGACATTTTTTTTTGACACATCAACAATTGTAGAGAAAAGGAACTGACCATTGATGATTAAACTATCTAATTGCAATTAAATTGCATATCCGCGCCTTGCCTTAACGTACTAGGCACTCCGCATTCAGTCCGCGGTGAGCGGTCCGCACTGGTCCGAGTGCGGTGTGCCCATAATCACGGTGTGTGAACTGGTCCTCTTCGATTATAAATGTTCAGCGGTTGAACACACCCAATTTCCCAGTATAATTAATACAGGTTATTTGGGTATTCAACAGCTTAGAAATACTACCTAGTTCTCTCAAGTCACAACTCACAAGCTCGCATTTAAATTAAAACCTAAACATTAATTTTTAAAATATTTTTGAATCTTAAAATTTAAACCTATATACAAAAATAATAAAATATAAAAGAAAAATACCACTAAGTGTAAATTAGTTTGGAATTCTCAAGGAAAGTTCAGCGAATGACTACTGCGCACCCCATCAAGGGACAACACACCACTCAGAAGATTTCTCACCGCGGCGCAGCTACGGCTACGCTATCCTGGTAAGTTCAACAATTCCATCGTCCTATTAGTGTTCCAAACACCCAATTAACCTACATATTTTCTAAAACCAAAACCCCTCAATCTCACGAATCGTTCAGTAAAAATGGTCAAAAGCGATTAAATTAAAAGAGATGCAGGGAAAATGATCTCGTCCTGTACTATTTTTTAATTACGACTTTTTTAATATAGATTTTGTAAAATACTCACAGTTTTCCAGTGACAGTATTTCAACGATGGAGCTGTCTTTACAGCTCAGTTTCTTCTTTGCAAGCGCGTATATGTCCTTTTTCAGTTTGGGAAAATTCTCCCATAAGCCCATACAGTTGTCCGCGTATAAACTGTCAAAGTCCTTTTCCAGCTGTTTTAAATTCAATGAAAAATATTTGTTTAGAAAATGGTTTAAAATAGTCTAATATACATATCATGTATTCGAATATTGTTTATTAATTTTGTTCATATAGGTTATGATGCACATTTCGGTTGTTATGGTTCAATTGCTATCTATTTTGGCGGATTCACTGGGGTTCAACGATAGTTCAAGGCTCAAGTATTTTATAGAAGCCAATCAAATGCTTAAACCATCATTGAACTCCACTTAATTTGCCAAAAAAGACAGTTTTGTTACATTAATCTGAAGATTACGTTCATGTTTGTATGGAAGATAACCCCTAATCGAAACCAAAAGGTTATACTTAACTTAAATTAAATTTTATCTTTAAAACTAATTTTTGACTCATAATTTCTAAAAGCGGAAAGAAGAAATTTGAAACTATACCCCTCAAATATAAGTTTTAATTTATGTGGAGTATGAATATATGTCCATATGAATGAACATATGTATAATATTCCTGAATAATGTACTGAGTATAATAGCACTATTATAAAACGTTAAATGCAAAAATGTTATTTGAAATGTTTAAGTAAAATATTACCAGTTTATATCCTAATACATTTTTCAGGGCCGGGTACTCATCAAAATATTGTGATATGCTCATGTCTTTTAAAAGATGCATTCGAGCACGAGTGGTTCTCTCCCATTTTTCCTCTGTCGTGTCCCAAGGATGGCTAGAATTTCGAAGCCATTCTAGATTTGCATCTGACAGTTCTTCGTTTTCTCCAATCTGCAATGCTGTTCTCAGGCGTTTGTTGGATCTCGGAGATTCAACTCGACTGGAGGTTGGTGATGAAGATAAGGAACGCTGGCGTTTGGTTATTACACCCGTTTCACGATATTTTCTTTTAAGATTATTAACGTTATCTGGTAACTTGCCAGCCAACCGGTTAATAATCCCACGACTCGATTCTACAATTTTGTTGTGAAAATAAACTGACCTATTTTCAGAAGGGAACAAATGCACAATTTCATTCGCCCACTTTCCATAAATTTGGGCTGTGATGTTGCGATCTGGGTTTGTTTTAAGAATCTGTGTGCATATAATCCGCACCAATTTCAGCCTTGCTTTGTTTTCAAGAGGTTGATTTCTATCTAATGCAAGGATCCATTTCCCCTCTAAAGAACATTCAAGAAGTTTATTGAGACCCTTAAATAAAAATATGTTGGTATTTTATTGATTGTTTTTAACTATGGTTATTTACGAATCGAATAGCTTATTTTCAAATTCTGTTATAATGTGTGTGTTGCGTTCACATCGTAAAACTTTCACAACTTGAGAAAACTATTTTTTTGTGAAAAACAAATTATATACACGGTATTTTACATAAGATGTGTAGGTTGGGTCAGAACCGGAAAAAATAGTATAGAAGAACAAAAAAAGAAATTTAAAAAACAACATTTAAAATATCATGCCATAGCTTTTTGAAAGCTATTACTCCAACTTTTAATTTAATTTCAAATAAAGTTGCTTTAGTAAACTGTTTTTTTTTATTAATTTTAAAACCAAACATTTTGAAAATCAAAGCAAATAAGTATATTTTATGATTATTCAACGGTGTCATCCCTTACGATTTAGTTTTTTGTTTTGACCCAACCTTCTTATGCAGTACAACGTATTTACATACGAAGGTAAGTTAGCCTTTGTATTAACTAACCACCTCATACGTTTCGTTCGAATTTGGACGTTTTTATCTTAACAATATGTATATACATATATGTATATTTGTGTCTATTAGAATCAAAAGCAACTTATTCCACTTTTTCTAGTTTTGAGATATTCGAAAAAAAAGTTTTTGAATACGTTGCCTTAAACAATCTCCAATAGATAATCTGTATTTTTAAGCACCGTTTCTATGGTTGCATGTGGGAATTATTTGCAATTTTGTGTTTTTGCACCAAATTTGGAATAGATTCGTTTTGATTCAAACTGGCAAAAAAAATGGAATTGACATTGGAATAGCGCTGCTTTCATTTTAACGTGATATACAGTTGATTTGATTCAAAAAGGTCTGAGGAATACGTTGGTTTTGATTCAAAACTTTAAGTAAACTTTTGAAACTTTTGAATACAGCCAAAGATAGCATTAAAGAAATAGAGTAAAAGTGCATAATTTTTCTGAGGAATACGTTGCTTTTGATTCTTGTAGACGCATTTATTCATTCTTAATTTTAATAACGTCGAATTAAGAAAGCTCCATTAAAGTTATCTATCTAGACGATAACGTAACGAACTGTATGAAACAATTAGAACCAAGAGTAAAAATACATTTTATAATAGGGTAGAGCCTATAATAGTAAAAAAAAAAATATGCAGTTGAAATGTGTCAAGAGCGTAAACCACTAAGTGTTTATTAATAAATCAAGCCCAAAGCGCCAAACTATCGTATTTGAAAAAATCATTTATGTTATTCACCCAGATTGTATATTATTTGCAATAAGTACCTTAACTGAATGTCGACAATGTAATCTAAAGCCTAATGTATACATCTAATAGAAAATAGCATTTTTCCCAGGCTTGGAAAATAATATAAAAATTATTAGCTACAATTATATACTTTGGTATCAAGGATGAGCAAAATTTGTTTTATGAAAACCTGAAATTTAATTTGTTGTAATATGATTTTGAGTGCACTTCGAATTGATGTATAAACTAGGCTTAAGGAAAAAATTGAATAGTTTATTGTCTTTTAAAATTATTACATGGCGATTAGGGGTAGAGATTTTCGCTGTATATCTCAAACAAATTTGTATAGTTACTTACATCTATGACTTCGCTTGATATCTTTTCTTTTGTAGTAAGTGGTGATGCAACAATTGAATCCTGCAATTGAATACTGTCACCAACTACTTGATACTCAGGGAGAAAGTCACTTAGTGCAAAACTTATTTCGCTCACGTCTTGAGAGCTACCAACACCTATTTGCTGAGAATCGAGTGCCTGTAATACACATATTGCTTTTATTACTACTATCAAAAACGACAAACATTTAACTAACTAACCAAAGGGTTAACAGCATTAGGGTGCATTGCTTTCCTCCACTCTTCTAAGTTTCTGGTGAAAATTACCCGATGCCCTATGACTGGAAACATCTCCCTTATCTCTGTAGCACCCAGTAGCGGCAGAGACATTGAAGTTATGGCATTGTCTACAGAAAGTAAATTTAATTTGATTTAGTCAGTATTAAGTTTCTTACTGTTAAGCTTTTCATAAGATTTTTACGATACTCAAATACAAATTTTGCCAAAAATCTTTTTGTTTGCCGATATTGCTAATTCGAGGTCTGCATAATTGAATTCATTTTATCTGCTCAGACGGTTGAACTATTTTAATGTACCTACGTATGAATGTGTATTTATCTTGCAAGTTATTTTTTAAATCATTTTTTTTTCAAACATTTGTAGCTACATTTTATTCGTTATTTTTTTGCTTTACATAGTACAAATTCTTCAAAAGCATTCTTTTAAAATCATCAACTAACAAGTAGATAGTAAATCATGAAGACACGATTTTTTTTCAATTAAAAAAAATGCTTTTTGTATAGACATGCAAGTGCATTTGCTTTCAGAAGGATATTGTGCACTAACTACAAAAATATTTTATAACAAATGATGTTAACTCCCTCTAAAGCAGTTGTTAATAAGAATTTAGTTTCGTTAACAATCACGAAATAACTGGTCAATTAAAAATATAGAATTGACGTACCAAGTACGAGCACAAATGGTTGTAGTGTGAGCCCCAGCCGCCGAAGTTTATCTTGTCGAAGTGTTATGGCTTCTTCAATCTATGCATTGCTACTGAAAATTACTTATATTTTGTTCGTAAGTTTTTGCTTTATATAGTAAATCAAATCTATAAAAGCATCTTACCAAAACTTCTTCAAACCAAAACATAAACTATAACTAAGTAAATATAGAAGACATGTTGCATTGTCGTAATAAATGCAATTTAAAATCGAATACGATCATATATTACTCTTAATTATATTAACTTCAGTGTAAAATATTAAATTTCACATTGAAACGTTGTTTACTTAATTTAAAGTAAACGTTTCAAGATTTTTTTTGATTTCAGTGGACGATTAAATGTTAGTGCGTATTTACACTAACATTTAGATGTATTTTTTTAATCAATTTTGAAGAAATGTTTTTCATTTGGTGATATTAAATTATTCATAATCCATTCTACGAAACGATTCACAGTTCTTACAAATGAATACTCCAATTCAAAAAAAAAATTGAACGTTGCCATTTTATATAAACTAGTATCGCTAGTGCCCGAAACTCGACCTTTCTCTATTACTGTCTAAATCGCTAATAATAAGTAATCAAATTTGATTTTGCAAGAGTAATTGGCTATAACTTTCAAATAAAAAAATTATGAAAATGCACTGCCATTTATTCAGTTAAAAAGGGAGATATAGAAAAGAATTTAAGAATTAATATGTTCATAGATAACTGAACGCAATAAAATTAAAGTTGAAACATTCAATGTTGTATGCGTTTCAATCTAGGATACATACTTATAGTTGCATCGAAATTGATAAATATTATTTTATAGATATTTGAATTTGATTTAACGCTGCTTCCAACTAGATATCATCAAGTGAAAATGTGGTTAAATGAAATTCAGATTATACCTATTCGTTATTTAGTTGGAAAACCATTTAAATTAATTAATTTGCATTATATATTTTGAAATTCTTAGTCGAAAGAAGAACTATCGTGCCTGAATTTTATGTAACCTACTTACTTTATACATATATTGGGGAAGTAAGAACAAGTAAATATGAAATAATAAAAGGCACTTTTGTTAATAAACATACCTACATACCTTTGAAAATGGCTATATAAGACTCCAATCCCCACTGTTGAAGTAAATTGCACACTTCTTCATCCATGAGCTGTGAAATATGTTTCAAAACAAAGAATATTATTACTTTTTAATAATAACAGGTTTTATGTGACTGAAGAAGTTCATGTAAAATTGCAAAGAGGTATGTTTTAAGGCATCTATAGTTCATAAAGAGAACTAAACATTTGAAAGCTATCAAAAAAGTTTATTGAACAGTTGATATGCACTTACATATACATTTTATGACTCACTTTGCAATAAAACATGAACTTCCCACGAGCGCTAGTGAAGTTTTTCATAAATATAATTTGTTCTAAATAATTATGTATAAGGAGTAATATCTGAGAGTATGTATTTTATAAACATAAATTATATTTATGAAAAACTTTTATTCACGCAAAGTAGCTTATAGAGTTCCTGGATAGTGTAGTTTTCTAATTCAATTATGAATACTAATTGACAAGTGAAGTTTTATTCATCAAGACACTATTGTTTGTATTTCATTTGAAGCAAAACAAAGTTTTTCTAGAACTTTTTTTTCTTGACTGGTAATGAAATAATTTGTATATGAAAGTTTCACTTAATTGAACTAGATAAATGATTTTTCGTCTTTTCAAGTTTATTTTTTTTTTGATAAAGATAAAAAGTAAATATCTAGTTTTTGAATATTTCAAACCAATTAATCTTTTGATTTCAGTACATAGTTCTCACACAACATACCAGTGCGAAACTTAAATAAAAAAATCAGTAAAATAAGTGAATGGTGAAATCATCATTTGTCAACTTACTTACTTGTCAACGTTTACTGCCTGAAAAGAATAGAGTTCTGCAGCTGGAATGGCTGTCAAAAATGTCGTAAATGTTTTTTTTACGTGCCCACAATGAGCTGTAGTTTTCTGATAATTGATATCATTTGAAGTGAATATTTTTAGAGTTTAATTCAACAACAAGAAGTCTCGAAAATAAATAAAAATAAAAATTGATAGTTATGAAATGAAAGCAAAAATTACTTTGCGTCCTTATGAGATTGAAAAGAGTTTGAAACTCACCTCAACCCCCATGTAAACACTCGGCTACGCTCGCAATTTTGAAATTTTGACAGATATTCCAGCAGCAGTTTAAAAACAAACAATCTGACAAATGATTTAATCAAAACCATATACAACCAGAAGAGTCTCCGGAAGTCAAAGTTAAACCTAATCGTACCCATCCATCCAAATTATATATTTCACTTACACAATACAAAAATCGTTCATGATCTCTTGGAGGCATATTTTTGGAAGTGATGTGAACTGTCATTTCGGTGGATTGCGGGTAGTATTTACCCTCCTTTTTTACGCACACAAAATTTACCTTTCTATAAAACGTACACACTCATAAAATAAGAAATTTATGCTTACTCTGATTAAGTTACATAAATATCGTTGGCTTAAAGTGAAAAGCGGCTAACTCCACATTTTTTTGTCATTACAGAAAGAGTCTATTTAATTCCACTGAATTTAATAATAATGATCGTAGAAAAATACTTATTGCAATTTTGGATTTTTTCAAATGATTTTTTTTTTTTTAATTTTTTTTAAAAATGAAAAATAGGAGTTAGCTGTTTTTCACTCTAAGCCAACGATATGTAGATAGGTAAAATTTGTGCAAATAAGTGAATGGCGTAGAAAATATAAAAAAATATCTGTCAAATAATAAAAGCCATTAGAAAAAACATTCTTTTTTTTTATTAAATTTATATGAAATTCTGACTTTGGGTTCTATGAAAACAAAATTCTTGATTTTCTTTGTGCACTACAAATATATCGCATACTTGTTTTAAAACTATGAACATCATATTTACTCAATTCCACTAGAAGTTAAAAAATTATAATTTCACTAGCTATTCACTTATTTCACAGATTTCACGTATTTAATCCACTTTTCTTCATTAGGATTATAAAAAAAATTGCTTGCATTTTAATACACCTATTTTTGTAAGCAAGTTAGGAAATAACTCGATCGTATTTCAACACCAAGACAACTTGAAAATGTTTGTTAATACAAAATTATCAAACACAAAACTGAAAACCTGATGCAATAATTTCACGCTAGCATATTTTCGTTTTTGAGCTTATTTGTAGGTAATGTACATTATATAATATGAAAAAATTTTACGTGAAATTATTGCATCATCACCGGGCTCAAATCTATTGAATATTAATACTGATAATGTTTTTGTGAAATATTAACTTTTTGCTTCTGCCAGCTACTTGTATAAAAAAATTACAAAAAATACTAACCTACAATTCCAACACGACACGCTAGCCAGCGGCGACGACGAGACTTTTTTTAATTTTAATTTTTGTTTCTTCTTTTAATTAACTAGGTACGAGGACCACACGACTCAACGACAACGATTCAAACTAACTGACGGAGCTGGAATAGATACCAAAAATGCTTCAGCCGGAGCTTAAAATAGAACAAGTTTTAATTTTTTTACTACAGCATTTTTGACATCTATTTCAGCTACGTTTCCCATTCTAGATTCTGCGCAGGTAGTAGGTATCGTATTGGTGATTATATATGTGTGACGCTGCAGAAAAAAACATAGTGGGGATGATAAAAGAGTCGATTCAAGAAAAATACAGCACAACTTGCCAATTTGGCAAATATTTGTCGGCACAAAACTGAAAAGATGATGCAATAATTTCACGTAAGCATATTTTGGTTTTGACTTTGCCGAGTTGTCTCGGTTGTTTTGTACTGAGTTGAAAAACACGTGGGGTATTTTTTATTTTAAAATGTAGGTAATATATTTTATATATATATGATATGCAAAAACATTTTGCTTGAAATTATTGCATCAGCATTTTATAGGTACAATCAGATATATGAATGAAACGTAAGTTAAAAAAACATCCCGATCATATTTGAACTACGAAAAAGCCGAGACAACTTGGCTAATATAAATTTGCTAACACAAAATTGAATAGATGATGCAATAATTTCACGTAAGCATGCTTTCATTTTTAGGTTTCTACTTTATAAAAGTAATTACAAAAACACTTACCTATAAATCCAACACGACACGCGACGACGAAACTTTTTTTAAACTTTTTTTTTGTTAACTAGGGGCGGACGAAGACCACACAACGAGGACCACACGACGCAACGATTCAAACTAAACTGAAATGAAATTGGCGGACGCTCTCTATGCAACAGTAGGATAGTATAGCAAGGGGTGGCAGTTCAGTTGGTATCGTATTGGTGATTGTATGTGTGACGCTGCAGAACAAAACAGAGTGTGGATGAGAAAAAGTGTTGCCACATACATTCAATCGCGTTCATCTATGTTAGTAAATAAATGGGTTGAATATTATTTATATTCTATACATTTTTATTCCACAAATAATTTTTTGTTTGAAAAAAATGTTTTTATAAAATTTTAAAGCACTGTTAATTGGTACAAACTAAAAATTGGGACATTTAAGATAATAAAATAAATAAAAGTATCTTTAAAGTTATAACCAAGTTTTACTTATTTTATGTTTTAGGCCTAGCTCAAAGTATTTATTGTATTAAAACAACAAAATCATTATGAATTACATTAAACCCAAAGGCGAAAAATGCCTGATGTTAAAGTATTATCATATTTCATGATACTATTAAATAATTTAATAATTTTGAAGCTCTTAAGTAAAATGTTCTTAGTTTTAAACATTTTTCAACTAGAATCGAACTTAATCAATTTTCTTACCAAATTTCAGCTAAATATGCCTAAAAAATGACAGTCTTTGAAAACAAATAATTAAACCTACAATTTTCACATTTTTAATTGTAAAAGTCACATTAGGAGTTAGTTTGAAAAATGCTATTTTAACCTATCATCAGAAACACTAAAATGCCTTAACATCGTACAGATTAGTTTAGAATTTTGTGCCAAAGCTTTTACCCATTAATACATTAATTTGAATCCTTGTTAAGCTAAAAATATCTATCTGAAAACTTACCTAAGGCTACACTTAAATGGAGGGTTCTTGTATAGCGAGTCAAAAAGTATATTAGTATGTGTGTGAATGTTTGGGAAAACAACAGAGTGTATCTGTTGAAATTAACCGAGTTGACTGTTAAAATCACCCGAGCTCTAAGAATATATAACAGAGTAACTCAGTTAAAATATGATAAGTTGATGGCTGATGTAAACTAAATATATATACAAAGGTTTGGATTTTACCGCTACAAATTTAACAGAGTCTGTTTGTTGAAATTAACTGAGTTCACTGTTGATATTACCCAAGCCTTAAGAATATAACAGAGTGTATCTGTTGAAATTAACCGAGTTGACTGTTAAAATCACCCGAGCTCTAAGAATATAACAGAGTATCTCAGTTAAAATTTGATAAGTTGATGGCTGATGTAAGCTAAATATATATATAAAGGTTTGGATTTTACCGCTACACATTTAGCAGAGTCTGTTTGTTGAAATTAACTGAGTTGACTGTTAATATCAGCTAAGTTAATACGAACAGATTTTGATTTTGGCGCTAAAGGTCTAAGCATATAACAGAGTAAGTTTGTTACAACTAACCGAGACTCTGCTAAAACAACCGAGAACATGAAAATGGCTTAAGACTACATACATTTTTGTATAGAAATTAAATATGAAACAAAATTATATTTAAAGCTAAATATCTCGAAATCTACGAATAATTTCAATTTTTTTCTCTTAATATTTTCTTTTTGTTTTGCCCAATTCTACAAGAATCTTCAGATTTCAAAAACAATTAGTTTTGTTTCTGAAAAAAACAGAACTTTCGTGAAAATTCTGAGTCAAAAAATTATTGTCTAGGCTAAATATCTCGAAATCTACGAAAAATTTCAATTTTTTTCTCTTAATATTTTCTTTTTGTTTTGCCAAATTCTACCAGAATCTGCTTTCAGATTTCAAAAAAGCGAATTTTTTATGAAAAGCATGGTAGTTTCGTGAAATTCTAAGTCCAAAAATTATTGTCTAGGCTAAATATCTCGAAATCTACGAAAAATTTCAATTTTTTTCTCTTAATATTTTCTTTTTGTTTTGCCAAATTCTACAAGAATCTGCTTTAAGATTTCAGAAAAGTGAATTTTTTATGAAAAGCATAGTAGTTTCGTTAAAATTCTAAGTCCAAAAATTATTGTCTAGGCTAAATATCTCGAAATCTACGAATAATTTCAATTTTTTTCTCTTAATATTTTCTTTTTGTTTTGCCCAATTCTACAAGAATCTGCTTTCAGATTTCAAAAAAGCGAATTTTTTTATGAAAAGCATAGTAGTTTCGTGAAAATTCCAAGTCCAAAAATTATTGTCTAGGCTAAATATCTCGAAATCTACGCATAATTTTAGTTTTTTCTCTTAACATTTTCGTTTCTTATGGCGAATTCTACCAGAATCTGCTTTCAGATTTCAAAAACAATTAGTTTTGTTTCTGAAAAAACAGAACTTTCATGAAATTTCTGAGTCAACAGATTATTACGAAAAATTGCAATTTTTTTCTTTTAATATTTTCTTTTTGTTTTGCCAAATTCTACAAGAATCTGCTTTCAGATTTCAAAAAAAGTGAATTTTTTATGAAAAGCATAGTAGTTTCGTGAAAATTCTAAGTCCAAAAATTATTGTCTAGGCTAAATATCTCGAAATCTACGAATAATTTCAATTTTTTCCTCTTAATATTTTCTTTTTGTTTTGCCAAATTCTACAAGAATCTGCTTTCAGATTTCAAAAAAAGTGAATTTTGTATGAAAAGCATAGTAGTTTCGTGAAAATTTTAAGTCCAAAAATTATTGTCTAGGCTAAATATCTCGAAATCTACGAATAATTTCTATTTTTTCCTCTTAATATTTTCTTTTTGTTTTGCCAAATTCTACAAGAATCTGCTTTCAGATTTCAAAAAAAGTGAATTTTTTATGAAAAGCATAGTAGTTTCGTGAAAATTCTAAGTCCAAAAATTATTGTCTAGGCTAAATATCTCGAAATCTACGAATAATTTCAATTTTGTTCTTTATATATTTTCTTTTTGTTTTGCCAAATTCTACAAGAATCTGCTTTCAGATTTCAAAAAAGTGAATTTTTTATGAAAAGCATAGGAGTCTCGTGAAAATTCTAAGTCTGAAAATTTATAATACTCGAATTAAAAACGACCGAGTGGACTGTTGTTTTTAAACGAGACTACTCGTTTGTTAATAACAGATAAACTCGTGTAAAATCATCACATGCAACTCGTTAGAATTTGACTGAGTAACTTGGTTAAAAAACAACCGAGTGGACTGTTGTTTTTAAACGAGACTACTCGTTTGTTAATAACAGATAGACTCGTGTAAAATCATCACACGCAACTCGTTAGAATTTGCCTGAGAAACTCGGTTAAAAAACAACCGAGTGGACTGCTGTTTTTAAACGAGACTACTCGTTTGTTAACAACAGATAAACTCGTGTAAAATCATCACATGCAACTCGTTAGAATTTGACTGAGTAACTTGGTTAAAAAACAACCGAGTGAACTGCTGTTTTTAAACGAGACTACTCGTTTGCTAACAACAGATAAACTCGTGTAAAATCATCATTCGCAACTCTTTAGAATTTGCCTGAGTAACTCGGTTAAAAACAACCGAGTGGACTGCTGTTTTTAAACGAGAATACTCGTTTGTTAACAACAGATAAACTCGTGTAAAATCATCACACGCAACTCGTTAGAATTTGACTGAGTAACTTGGTTAAAAAACAACCGAGTGAACTGCTGTTTTTAAACGAGAATACTCGTTTGTTAACAACAGATAAACTCGTGTAAAATCATCACACGCAACTCGTTAGAATTTGACTGAGTAACTTGGTTAAAAAACAACCGAGTGAACTGCTGTTTTTAAACGAGACTACTCGTTTGCTAACTACAGATAAACTCGTGTAAAATCATCACTCGCAACTCTTTAGAATTTGCCTGAGTAACTCGGTTAAAAAACAACCGAGTGGACTGTTGTTTTTAAACGAGACTACTCGTTTGTTAATAACAGATAGACTCGTGTAAAATCATCACACGCACGCAACTCGTTAGAATTTGCCTGAGAAACTCGGTTAAAAAACAACCGAGTGGACTGCTGTTTTTAAACGAGACTACTCGTTTGTTAACAACAGATAAACTCGTGTAAAATCATCACATGCAACTCGTTAGAATTTGACTGAGTAACTTGGTTAAAAAACAACCGAGTGAACTGCTGTTTTTAAACGAGACTACTCGTTTGCTAACAACAGATAAACTCGTGTAAAATCATCATTCGCAACTCTTTAGAATTTGCCTGAGTAACTCGGTTAAAAAACAACCGAGTGAACTGCTGTTTTTAAACGAGAATACTCGTTTGTTAACAACAGATAAACTCGTGTAAAATCATCACACGCAACTCGTTAGAATTTGACTGAGTAACTTGGTTAAAAAACAACCGAGTGAACTGCTGTTTTTAAACGAGAATACTCGTTTGTTAACAACAGATAAACTCGTGTAAAATCATCACACGCAACTCGTTAGAATTTGACTGAGTAACTTGGTTAAAAAACAACCGAGTGAACTGCTGTTTTTAAACGAGAATACTCGTTTGTTAACAACAGATAAACTCGTGTAAAATCATCACATGCAACTCGTTAGAATTTGACTGAGTAACTCGGTTAAAAACAACCTAGTAGACTGCTGTTTTTAAATGAGAATACTCGTTTGTTAACAACAGATAAACTCGTGAAAAATCATCACTTGCAACTCGTTAGAAATTGCCTGAGTAACTCGGTTAAAAAACAACCGAGTGTACTGCTGTTTTTGAACGAGACTACTCGTTTGTTAACAACAGATAAACTCGTGTAAAATCATCGCACGCAACTCGTTAGAATTTGACTGAGTAACTTGGTTAAAAAACAACCGAGTGGACTGCTGTTTTTAAACGAGACTACTCGTTTGTTAACAACAGATAAACTCGTGTAAAATCATCACACGCAACTCGTTAGAATTTGGCTGAGTAACTCAGTTAAAAGCAACCGAGTGGACTGCTATTTTTAAACGAGACTACTCGTTTGTTAACAACAGATAAACTCGTGTAAAATCATCACACGCAACTCGTTAGAATTTGACTGAGTAACTTGGTTAAAAAACAACCGAGTGGACTGCTGTTTTTAAACGAGACTACTCGTTTGTTAACAACAGATAAACTCGTGTAAAATCATCACACGCAACTCGTTAGAATTTGGCTGAGTAACTCAGTTAAAAACAACCGAGTGGACTGCTATTTTTAAACGAGACTACTCGTTTGTTAACAACAGATAAACTCGTGTAAAATCGTCACACGCAACTCGTTAGAATTTGACTGAGTAACTTGGTTAAAAAACAACCGAGTGGACTGCTGTTTTTAAACGAGACTACTCGTTTGTTAACAACAGATAAACTCGTGTAAAATCATCATACGCAACTCGTTAGAATTTGCCTGAGTAACTCGGGTAAAAATAACCGAGTGTACTGCTGTTTTTAAACGAGACTACTCGTTTATTAACAACAGATAAACTCGGGATAAAATCATCACACGCAACACGTTAGAATTTTCCTGAGTAACTCGGTTAAAAACAACCGAGTGGACTGCTGTTTTTAAACGAGACTACTCGTTTGTTAACAACAGATAAACTCGTTTAAAATCATCACACGCAACTCGTTAGAATTTTCCTGAGTAACTCGGTTAAAAACAACTGAGTGGACTGCTGTTTTTAAACGAGACTATTCTTTTGTTAACAACAGATATACTCGTGAGTTTTCAGCAGTGCATTAACTCTTTTAAATAAATATAAGTAACTTGGTTATTAATAACCAAACACTCAGTTAAAATTAGCAACCGAAGTTGATTATTTTCAATCAAGTTACTTGTTGGATTTTAACAGAGTTTAAAACCGAGTGGATCTGTTAAAATTTTTGCAAGCAACTCGGCAGATAATAACCGTTTACTCTGCTTTAATTAACCGTGTTTTTTTTAACCGTTTTAGCTCAGTTGTTTTTAACAATAGAAACTCATGTATTTTTAACCGAAACTCAGCAGATTTTAACCGAGTTTTTTTTAACAGAGTAAAAATCAAACTCTGTTAAGGCAAATGTTTTTGCGTGTAGTCAAGGCGTATAGACATTGGGCCTTACTAATAATCAAACACTAATGTCGACTATTAGCTAACTACGAGGTTAAAATAAAATGTGGAGCTTAAACGGAATGCTACCAATAATGAATTTCGACCTTTTGCTAACAAAATCCTCAGACTTTCCTTGAATCTACTACAATATGCATCAAATTCTATCAAACAAAACCGCACACTACAATAACACAAGTAAAAACATAGAAGAAGAAATACACACACACAAATGCATTGACACAGGGTCGGCGGCGTGCAGTTACACGGTTGAATTCTGGGGCGCCCAAGGAAAGCAAGATTAAAAAAAAAAAAAAAAAATCATTGAGGTGCTTCTGTCATTTTTGCCCAGCTATACGAAGGTGTATAGAGATTTTAAAACGTTAAAAACGTAAAAAAAAGCTAATCAAACTAAATAAAAAAGTGAAACAAAAGTAAATAAGTGAATATCTGCAATACTTATTTAAAAAATATATATGTATGTATAAGACAACATGCGGACTTAAATAATGTAAGAACACCTATTATACGGAGTGAACAAATTTTTCATTTCACAGTAAGTTTTGTCTCATTCTACATAAAGTTATGTGAAGGGGAGTTCTTTAGAAATACATAATCTTAAAATACTTTTCTTTCTTCTTCTTCCCGAAAATATAAAACTGAGATGAAAGTTAGGGCCAACAAAAAGACCTTTGAGAATATATCATTCAAAGCGTTGAAAATAACTCTGCACTTCAGACACTTAATGGATTTGAGCGCCTTGCCATCACCAACAAAAATGAGGCCGTCCCTGCTGGACGAGAATTTCTCATTTGACAGATGAATCTCAAACTAAATCAATTGATTGAAGTATATTTTTATTTACAACAAATTAGATTTATTAAAGCAAAATATCATGAGTTATCAATTGAAAAGTATTCTACGATAGTTAAATAACCTAAAAAACATCACTTCACATAGCTTTATGAGGAAATATCAAACAAAACTCACTTTTGAAATAAAATATTTGTACACTCTTGATTATAGGCGTTTTTACCGGATTTAACGTCTTTCATATTTTGTTTAGTAAAGTATTGCATGTGTTCATTACACTAATTATATTACACTTTTTTATTAAGTTTAATTAGGTTTTTTTCACTCGTTTAACGATTTGAAATCTCAATATACTTATACTTTCTTCCTTAGCTCAGCAAAATGACAGATGAATTTCATTTTTTTTTAATTGTTCAAAGAGTGAAGATAAGTATTGCCTTATTCTTTTTTAACGGTAACTTTTTCAGTACTATAGTATGTAATTTGTTCAAAGGGTTTGGACGATTTTAATTTTATTTTATGTACATAGTTGATAAACATAATGCAAGAACATGCATATTTTGAGTAAACTTAATAGTTAGTTATGATATATGAACATACCAGTATGAAATTGCTACGGAAATAAATTATTTTCTGTTGGGATTCCTACAGTGATATTTCTGTTCCTGCAAACTTAGTAGATATTTTTTTATTAGCTATCAGAGTACTGTTGTTTCCATTGGTTTTCTCAGAAATGTTATCCTTTTTAATTCCAATAAAATATGAAACGACCGACTTTCAAATGACAAATTACGCTATTTTATGAGAAACGTTTTTTCAAACATTAATTTCTCTGACAAGTAATCCGCAAGAATGACTACGTATGTTTACGTGTAAAGGTGTGCTCTCTGACACTCCTTAATGACAGCGGGAAGTAAAAAAACACTCCTAAAACATGATTGTAGGGAACGAAGCCACTGGAAGACTATTGTAATACAGAAGGAGTTAAAAAGGACTACTAAGAGTGACCAAAGAAAACCCACATGATTGACAACCATTTTGAAGTTTTTCTCGTTATGTTTTTGACTAGACGTTTGTGAAAGTATAAATATACTTTAAAAATATTCAGATAGATTTGATTAATTAATATTATGTTAAATAAATAAAAAACTATGAAACGAATTCTAAAAACTCAAAATAAATCCGTTCCCATTCAACACAAAAAATTACTTTTTAGATAATACGTAATTTGGTATGCAAATATATACAATGGAATCAAAAAATTATGCACATATTCAACGTAAATCCAGACGTATGAAGAAAATAAATAATCTGTTCCTGTTGCAATACATAAACATAAGAACAATAAATAAAGTACTTCTATATAAAGTTCTTCTTTTTCACTGTAAAACAAGGATCTGAAGATTGAAACCAACCCATGGAAATAGGTACCTATTGAAATCTACCTGATAACTTGGGAATAGATTTAAGTATTAAATACCAATTTAAATACCATAAAACAGCACTAAGGCAACACTTTTTATTTAGTGTTCGACTTTAAACATGGATTTCTATGTATTAAATTTTGACATATTGCTAACGACTAAACTGGAGATTAAATTCGTTATTGGTATGTGGATTTTCTAAAATCCGGAGATTTTGTTCTAAGCTTAACACTAAATTTGATTATTAGTAAGGCCCATTATAATAATGAAAAAAGTGATGCATCCTTTCGCCAAAATTAAAAAAATTCCATTGATGTCATGATGGCTATTCCCATTTTACTTAGAGCTGAGCTCATTGGATAAATGCCCAATAAATTCTACATTCTCTAGCATTGATTATCCCGTTCACACGATATATTGGCAATTCCATAGCACCAAGAATCCGACTAACTTATACTATTCAACAATTCAACGCATTTACTTCAATTTAAATCAAAACACAAATCTTTGCGTTAGAATTGTTTATGTCATTAGCCTCATAAATAGTATCGTAAACGCATTTGTAGGACAGTGTCATACTTAAATACACCGATGATGGAGGATTCAATACATACATACATGAACCTAAAGATAGGATGAAAGTCAGCACAGAATATAGAATAGAATAGATGTTGAAATTTCGGATTGATAACCAAAGATAAGAGGAATAATAATAATTATTGTGAATGAAATTCGATTGTCATAATTTATGGGTCAATTGTCGCTGTCACACAATTGCAATAAACTTTGGATTCTGTTCGCACACTATACCTACAGACTACAAACGTGCTATGTTGTTCAATTAATATGCTTGAAGCATTATTCGTGATGTTCCTTGTGAGTGTTCCAATAAACATTTGCTCCCGAGAAACACGAACTGCTTGTACCCTACCTACAACATGCTCGGCATAGTCCTAATTTAGTTAAATATCACTGACAAGCTAGGTGCAGGCTATAATCTGGTCAAATCTGGATTGTTATTAAAGGATATCTAAATATATACGTTAGATATAGGGGTTTCGATGCATTGTTAAGTTTTAAACCTAATAAATGGTTCTTACTCGAGGAAGATAGATAACTGATGTTAAAATCATTCGAAACCATTATATGTTCAATTTAACTAGGAGAGGAAACAAGCAATCTTCTGACAGTGGTTTGACTGTTTTGGTTTATCTTTGTTTTATCTAGACGCTATCCGACGATAGTTTGAATAGACATAGTTATTTAATATACACCTACTGGGGTTGCAGCCACACAAAGTCAGAAAACTCTGATGGCTGATTTCACGAAACGCTTTTAAATATTTAAAAAAAAAGCCTTTTAGCCTTTGAATGATGTTTTTTGGTTTCACCAAATGCTTTTATATTTAAGCAGATTTTAAATGCCCTTTTAAACTAAAAGCTCGTTTTTGTCTCATTAAATTTTAAAAGTCTTTTTTGCCAAGCCATTCCAGTCAACAACAGCTGATATTTTGCTGTGAGAATAATTGCCCCTCATCCATAATGCTTTTTCACTTTCACTTATAGACTTCGCATGTGCGAGTGAAACAACCTCTTTTTTGAATCCAGGGATGTGAGCAAACTCAGTCAAATTAAAATATCCCTTTTCTACAATTAGTCCAGTCATATTGTACTTTTACCATGCAAATTGTGGGGTAGTTTTGAATTTTGATTTGTTCGCTTTTTATGTTTTCGGGGATGCTAAATCCGAATCTAAGGTTTGCCAACAAAATTTCGTGACGCAACATGGAAAAAAACGCAAAAAATGAAAAATGCATTTTTTGGGAGTTTTTCACTAATGGCTCGAAAACTACCAACTATTCGAAAATTACATCAAAGTACCATTGAAACTATACACAATTTCCAATAAATCCTTATTCAAGGTTTTTTTCTGCGACAACCCATTTGGACTCAAGCGCTAGTCGAAAATTGACGTATTTTTACTATTTTCGAAAATCCACTCGAAAGCTCCAAGAAATTACTTTGTATGACAAAATTTGAACTTTTGTCTGTAACATGAATCAAGATATACTTTTCTGATGGTCTTTGATGCGCTGAGTTCGAATCTGGCCTTGAAATTGCTTTATAGCGTCATGTTTTTGATATAATCGAATCTAAAGATAACAAAAAATGCATTTCTTATGCAAATTTGGGGTTATACTTTGTTATCGAGGTAATTTTTTTCAAAAAAAATTTTTTGTGGTCATTCTGAAGTATGAACATTTTTCTTCAAAATACTTTTTGAATCTTTGAAATACCTCCATTCGTCTTCGAGAAATCGTTAGTTTCCGTCTTTGCTACCTAATTCGAAAAATCCAACAATTTGCTCGATAAGTGCTCTCTTGAGCACAAATTGACTGGATTTTTCGAATAAGGTAGTAAGAGGAAAGCTAACAATTTCTCTAAGATGAATCACAACAAAAACATAAATGTTAAAAAAAGAGCCAAGTTCTTGTATGTACAAGAAACCTGGGCGTAAAATGTCAGTCAAAAAAAGTAATGAGATCTAAAATATATGCCAAGTTTTAAGTTCATGAAGTTCAATATCAAATATTTTAAGTAGAGTAATATCGAAACAATTCCAAATCATGACAGAAATTTGGTATTTAATGATTACTGGTTAAAATATGGTGGGTTCACTGGTCAAGTTTTCAAATATTTTAAGGAAGTAAGTAATTAAGAGAAAACTTGCCAAGTAAATCCACCAAATTTAAATCAGTAATCATTAAATACCAAATTTCTGTCATGATTTGGAATTGTTTCGATATTACTCTACTTAAAATATTTGATATTGAACTTCATGAACTTAAAACTTGGCATATATTTTAGATCTCAAGCCCTACCGCTCTACAAAGTTTCATAATTCTACGACAACCGAAAGTGCTCCATATAAATAGTAGCAATTCTGATAAAGTGGGTGGACGACACGCCCCTTGAATGGGAAATTCCAAATTTTTGATTTTTTTTTCTTTCAAAATACTTCAAACCCTACCGATCTACCAATTTTCATCGTTCTACAACAATCGGAAGTGCTCCATATAATTTATAAGAATTTTTAATAATGTGGTTGGATGCCACGCCCCCTGAATAGAAAATTGCAGATTTTCGATTTTTTCCTTTATATGCACTACAAGACCTACAGTTGTGCAAAATTTCAAGTTTCTACGATGTCCGGAAGTGCTTCATAATTTTGATGATCTGTCAGTGAGTCAGTGAGTCAGTGAATCAGTCAGTCAGTTACGGTTTTTGCTATTTTTGGAGTCCTATGTCTCCGCAATCGCTAAAGAGTTGAAATTTGGTGAGCCATCTGCGTTTGATCAGCTCAGCAAATACTGCTAATTTGAAGTTTCTGACTTTATTGGTACTGAAGTTAGAGGGGGGTCGAAATTCGCCTGAGTTTGTTGCTGTAAAAAGGGTGTAGTGCCGCGAACTTGGCTGGGCACTACCGTGCCCTTTGATAGAGGCATTTAAAATTTAGAAGGAGTTTAGATAAAAGCAGTTTTAGTGTTTGTTTATGAAATTGGCCATAAGAGAGATACCTTGGGCCTTTGGGGAATATACAAAAAAGATGATTGGTTGAGACTAAAAATATGTAGGGGAGACTGAATACATAAGTAAAATGTTTGACAATTTGGGGCCTTACTTGATAATTATAATAATATTGATCAAAGGGTAGTGCCGAACCAAGATCTTATATTATACTCTTTTTACAGGAACTCAGGTGGTTTTGACTACCCTCTTACTTTAAAGTCAAAATGAATGAGCACTTCTTGAGCTGATGAAGTACAGAAGCCTCACCAAGAATAAAGTTTTAAGCATTGGTGGTTCCTAAAATGTAAGATTTAAAAAAAAAACTGCAGTATTAATACAAAACTGGTATCCCCTAATAGAAGTGTTAACTGGTACATGGGCAGACAACTTGTCCATTTGATAACTTTTTCATAAAAAAGATATGATACACCCCCGTTCAATTGAATAGGTTCAAAATTTTCGAGTGCGATTTACCGTTATAACTCCGAACTATGTGGAATAAATGCATTTTTGAAAATGGCATTAGAGAAAGCATCCAATTGAGGAGATAATAAGAAAACACACAATATCAAACTTACCATCATTACACGTTTTATTATCATTTATTTAAATTCATATTGAAATCTTAGCACTTTTTTTCGTTTATTTGAATAGGTGCACCGCTTTTATAATCACTTTTGCTTTGAACTAGTTGAAGGTCAGACCTTTTAAAGCTATTTTTGGGCTTTATATCATGATTTCTTTGATATGACACAAACAAATTGAGAACAAACGTAGAATGGGTGGAGGAAAAGCTCTTCTCGCGGCTAAGTACGCGCAAATTTATTGTTTTCATGATAAATTACTAACGGGACATCAAATTTCGGAAAAAAACTTACAGAATCCATTCTTTGATCTATATTTATCTGAGAAGTTAGCAAAAAGATAGTGTCGATATGAAAGGATGCAAATAACCTGCTACCTCCGCAAGTGATAGGCGAAAAAGTCTGAGGGTTGCATCTTATTCGTGGGCTTAGATGGCTAAAACAAGGGAAGAAGCTATAGGTTCAGTGCTAGTATTTCAGCAGTCGAGAATTTTATTAAAAGTTCTGCATACCGAAAAAGAAGAAAATTAAATGAAACCACACCTAAACGAAGTAAGCAAAAACAAAAAAAACCAAATCGAATGCAGTTTTGTAAGCTTCATAAGACTTGAAAGAATAAGTGACGTAAAGTCGTTTTTTCTAATGAAAAAGGGATTAAATTCAACGGAATTGATGGATTCAAATTGTATTTCCATGACTGAGGGTTTTTGTGTAACTAAACCATAGTCATACTAATGGTTCAAAAATGTGGGGTTAAATTTCTTTTCCTTGAATTCTCAAATTGTAACTTCTTTCAACTAAGCGGTGGTTTATTTTAATTTTTTCTTCTTTTTTGGTATGAAGAACTTTATATTACACTCTCGACTTCAGAAATACTCGCACTAAACCATTGTATATATATTCTATAGTATTCTCATGAAGAAAAAAAGCTCGTGGCCATCTATGCGTCCAAATGTAATCCTAATTTTTGATAAGGAATCTCGGTAAGGCGATCACAGCGAACCTATCGACCAAATGTCAACCTACAAAATCGTGTCTCATGAGAATACTATAGAGTGGATATACAATGACTAAACCTAGCTTGTTCCCTTATTTAAGCCATTTAAACGGACAAATAAGATCCCACCTTCAGAATTTTTCGTCTATAGCTTGCGGAGGCAGCAGTTTTTTTACGTTCTTTTCATTTCGACACCATCTTTTTGCTTGCTTCTCAGATAAATATAGATCAAAGAATGGATTCTGAAAGTTTTTTCCGAAATTTGATGTCCCGTTAGTCATTTATCATGAAAACAATAAATTTGCGCGTACTCAGCCGCGAAAAGAGCTTTTCCTCCACCCATTCTACGTTTGCTCTCAATTTGTTTGTGTCATATCAAAGAAACCATGATATAAAGCCCAAAAATAGCTTTAAAAGATCTGACCTTCAACTTGTTCAAAGCAAAAGTGATTATAAAGGCGGTGCACCTATTCAAATAAACGATAAAAAGTGCTACGATTTCAACATGAATTTAAAGAAATGATAATAAAACGTGTAATGATGGTATGTTTGATATTGTGTGTTTTCTTATTCTCTCCCCAATTGAGTAGTTTTTGAACTTATAGATAGATAGCTACCTACTAAAAAGAATAGATAGGGCCAGA
Source organism: Dasysyrphus tricinctus (assembly GCA_963921185.1). NCBI lineage: Eukaryota > Metazoa > Arthropoda > Insecta > Diptera > Syrphidae > Dasysyrphus > Dasysyrphus tricinctus. The sequence goes on from OY992530.1 coordinate 213,128,943, forward strand.
TTGGAACTTTGGTATAGTTAGGCAAAATGGTATCAACAGAAAAAACTCGCAGGGTAGACAAAAGTTCTCAAGCAATATTACATGTTAGATTTTATTTTCTCGAAAAACTTTAACAACTACGTATTTGGATTTTAGCATGTGACTTTCGAACAAGAACATTCGTTTATTCAAATAATATTAACAAAGTCAAAAATTAGTATCGATTATTTCCTTACAATGCGAAAACATTATACCTATTACTGAGTTTCTGTAGGTACATATAAACTCAATGCTAATACCATCCGTTTTGAAACTGTATGCACAAAATATAATTTTCATCCCACTGAATACCTGGATACTTTATGAATAATTAAGAATGTCACAAACAAAGTGAATAATTAACAACAAATTATCGCATAGGTACTTTTTTTACTATTTATTATGTAACTTAACTAAAATGTACATATTTAACGAGTAACTAAGCAATACAAAATTAGAATAGGGAATATGAAATGATGTAATATAAAAGGATTCACATTTCACTATTATTTTAAATGATATCAAATAAAATTTATATTTGGAGAGGACATTATACATAATTAAACATTCAATTTGGCTTTCACATTCAGTTCTATTTATACTTATTTTAGTTTAGTTAACGAATAAAAAATAAAGCAATTACATTTCTGAAACTACTGCAACAATAAATTGAACACGAAAATAATGCCACAAGGTTGTTAAAATATAATATGTTAAATATATTTTTATTCAAACTCGGTAAACAGCTCGGTTTACAAAATTGAAAATTGCAACAAAGATAGGAGATGTGCTTCATTTTCTAAACCTTTCCCAATTTCACAAAAGAATTATTACTAAAAGTGAAGGGGGTTTGAATTATTACATACCTGGAGTAAGGGCTGCAAATATTTCGAATATTGAAGACGTAAATGCAGTGCATACAATCTGAATGAGAGACCACCAATTATAAGGCTGGAATAGTAGATAGAAAGTAGCAACTTCATTGGTACCAGGCCGTAGAAGTTCGATCAAGTTGTTGTTACATTCAAACTTTCAATACATATACTAAAAAGTAGGGAAACGTCGCAAACATTGAGACGCATCCAACAGTGAGACATTCCGAATAACTGCGAAGAAATAGTATCACGCGCTTATTACCGTAGCTCATGCAAGATTCAACAGATGCTAAGACAAAATCAAGTTGCCGTCAGTGAGACTAAGACTAGTGTTCGCTTACCCAAATGCTCTGGATATTTCATTTGTTGATTTAAAAGTGATTTCTCTTAGAGCCCATTCTTCGCGGCCATACCAGTCGGCAATAAGCCAGTATCGGTATAAAAGTCGACCGACCATAGTGGTTGGTCGCACTCATGGCAACAACCAAAAAACAACATTGACATCGTGTTAGAGGACAGTCTTGGCTTTTATTTGATACCCCATTTATAGAAGTTTCTAATATTTTAGGTACACTTAGCCGAAAATGCAACCTGAAAAATGCATTTCCTAGCCATTTTCACCAGTTAAAACTTGTCTGACCAGGGGCGTATACAGGGGGGTTTTGGGGTTGAAAAAACCCCCGAAATATATGGAGTGAAAAAATAACGAGGGATTAAAGAAAAACAAAGTGTTTTTGTATTTTATGTAGGTACATTAGGGTGGCCATCTTGGATTTGTCTAAATCGACTCAAAATGAAGAAAAAAAATTTCTTAATTTTTTCAAATTTGTATTTTCATCCCTTAGTCGCTGTTGGGGTTTATTAAATTCCCCCATTTTTTTTGCATACTGGGCGGGTGCTTCGCATGAAATCTGCCAAAAAATTCAGAGCATGTAGGTTGGAAGTAGACAAGAAAAAATCCCATGAGAAGGGGGTAATATTTCCCCCGCTTGGATAATAGCAACAATTTTATAAAATAATTTGGGATAGTTAAGAGAAGGTGGTCCGAAAGCACAGTACACATATCTAAGGTATTATCTTGCGCATGTGGTCCGAAATGAGAACTGTCAAAGAAATTCAAGATGGCAGCCTTACGTGACCTCTTCCACTGTATTACAACAACAACGAAGAAAACAAACACAAAAGGATAATTTAAATAACACTAAAAAAATGTTAATAAACACTAAAAAGCTTGAAACAATTGTGTTTGTGAATAAATAAGTTACAAATGAACACACAACAAATTTTGATGTTTAACTAGTCGGGGTCACGTAGAGTCGCCATTTTTCACTGATTTTGATGGATGCGCAGAACTGAACAAAAATGAAAACGCTAATGATATTACCTTCAATATGTGTACTGTGGTCCGAAAGATTGTCTATCTTTGTTCCTTTTTTGAAACATTTACCTATTGATGTTAAAGTTAAGAAATAGATTTCTTGACCATCGTGAATTGCTTTTCAAAATTCAAAATATTTTGCCAGCAAAATGTTACAAACTTGAAGAGGAAGAAATAAAAAGGACTTTTTAGGTATTTGCTCAAGAATGGCCAGATGATACAGGATGTTTGAAAGATTTTCTAGCCGAAATGAAGTGGAGCAGGTTAAAATGTTGGTATTTCTTTTATTTTCTTAATAATTTTCAATATTAAATTAATTATGATTGCACACATTGTTGGGGTATGCCAAATGAAAAACGCATGGAAGCAGCAACAACAACAGCTGCCGGCAGAGCAGCCACAGCAACAACCGAAGGAGCAACGCCCAAAAAAACAAGTGCAACAACAGCAGCAGCAGCAACAGCAACTACAGGAGCAGAAACAACAGCAGCGGAACGAGCAGCAGCAGAGGAATCACCAGCAGCAGCCACAGCCGCCCCAAAACCAAAATAAAAAAGAAAAGGTGCCACCCATCAACACTTACAAGATGGAGTTACAGGATACAATTGAGTTATGTAAGTCGGCCATAGGCCAAAACTTTTGTATTAAACGCTAAAGTAGAGATAGGCATGCGATCCACTGCTCTACAGTGGCGCAGCACAAAATAATCAAAGAATTATTAAAAAAATCCACGACTGAGTTCTTCAGTTTTACCCCCAAAGTTGATAAAAATCAAACGGTCCTCCTGAAGGGCATAGATTCCTGCACGGAACCGGAGGTGCTCTATAAGGAGCTCTGTGAAAAAGCGAGCGGCGATCTCGAGTTTATCGGGGTCAAGCCGTTCACTACAGTCAGAGCCAGACGGGAGAAGCGGTCTTTGCCGTTCTTCCTGGTTCAACTTTCGCCCAGCAGCAAACTGGATAGTTTGAGGAGTATCTCCGTCCTCAACTACCAGGTTGTAACATGGGATAAATTAAAGAGACGCGGCAACATGCTTCAATGCATGCGCTGCCAAAGGTTCGGCCACGCTGCAGCAAACTGCGAAATGCAGTCACGCTGCGTGAAGTGTGGTGAGAACCACATTAAGGGGGAGTGTAAACTCGGTGAGGAAAGGGTCGATGATATGACCCATAAACATAAGTTGACTAACAACAATTAAGATATCGTTAGAAGAGATCGACCCAACTCCACTCAAGGGGGGGGCGTCGCAATCTTCATACGAAAAGGCATTAATCATAAAGTTATATATAATAGTGATCTGCGCAGATTTCGGCTGTTAGAGGCGTGCATCGTGTGCATTCCTCTCCAACAGGGGAAGCGAATGTATGTGATCGCGGCTTATGCACCGGAATCACCTCAGCCAACTGATTTTATGACAGAGCTTGAAAAACTATTCGAATGTCTACGCTTGAGCTTGGAAGAAAATTACTTTCTCATGGCCGGTGATTTGAATGCCAAACACCTAGATTGGGGAAATCAAATACAGAATCCAAGAGGTATTCATCTTTTTAATTGGATGAGTCAATATACAACTGAATATGGTGTCGACCTGCTGGCTACGGATCGGCCATCGTTTCCAAGAAGCGGTGCCTATCTGGATCTATTGCTAATAGACTCAAGACTGACAATTACTGACACTGTGGGTCAAAGATCAAGAAACTGTTTACGAACGATCGAGTACGACAGTGACCACTGCGGACTCGCCGCCGTAATACAGCTTCCGAACGAGCTCGTGGAGTTGGATGAGTATGTGCCTGTGCATACTTACAATTACAGTAAGGTGCGCTGGCCACGCTTTACCAACGCCTTATCGAGCGAAATCAGTTCGAACAATATATCCCCACCAAATGACAGGAATTTGACAAATAACGAAATAGACCAATATCTTGAACAAATGGACGAAACAATCAAACGAACAATGGACAGAACAATCCCAAAGTACAAACAACGGGACGCAACGGACATGTACCGGAATGCGACCATTGACGCATTACACAGACAAAAAAGTGGACTGCTGACAAGACTCAAACTTTTGTACCGACGGTTTACTGACCCACACAATCTGGAGATTAGGACACTGAAGTCGTCGATCAAGAACATCAACCAACTAATAAAGGAAAATTATCGGATGGCGATTAATTTGTATTGGGATAACAAAATTCGGGCTGTTAATTCTAGCGACCCGAGTATGTTTCCCCAAATTAACAAGATATTTAGAAGGAATGATCAGAACGACCTTCCGTGTCTTAAGCTCCAGAGAACGACAGATAACAGAGACGTACTTTTGACAGCAGGAATTGATCCAGAGGACGCCGTCTTGGACGATGACCTCTTTATTGTCGAGGATCCGCAGGAGAAAGTGGAGGCTGTGGGGGCTGCTTTCCAGCAAGTGTACAAGGTGAATGCTTGCATTCGCCCGAACCATGACCTGGAAAACAGAGCCTTGCTCCACCACTTCTACCTTCGGAATGACATAAAGCAATGGCGATCAGAGAACCTCGGTTTCACCGGGTTTAATGAAGATCATTTGGCAAACGCCATAATCGCCGAGCGAAATGGGCCAAGTTCCCTGTTAATTACGAAGGTGGAGCTTCAGCTTATCTTCGATTCATTAAAGAAGAAGAAGTCAGCAGGAGTCGATGGCATATCCAACGTTGTACTTCGACATTTACCCCAAGAAGCAGTAGACATTTATACCACACTGTTTAACAACGCTCTGAATAATGCATATTATCCAGTGCGGTGGAAGACAGCTGTGGTGCATCCTCTCCCGAAAAAGGGAAAGGACAACTCCAACCCGGCGAATCTCCGGTCGATAAGTCTTCTTCCGAGTATCAGCAAGGTATTCGAAAAAGTTATCAATAGAGCTCTGTCTAAGTGGGCAGAGGACAATAATATCATACCGGATAATCAGTTTGGCTTTAAGGCGGGACATGACACCATTCATGCCGCGTCTAAACTCGTTTCTGATGTCCAATGGAACAAATCAAAAAAGCAGTGTACGGGTGCCTGTCTGGTTGATTTGGAGAAGGCCTTTGACACCGTATGGCTAGAGGGTCTTTATCTAAAGCTGACCAGACTTGGCATTAGTAAACCACTATTATATATGCTTTATGATATGCTCAATGGTAGAAAGTTTGTTGTCAAGAGTGGCAATGTGACTTCTGCCACAACCTTTAATATTAAAAATGGTCTTCAGCAGGGAGTGGTCAACTCGCCGATTCTATTCAGCATTTACACCAGCGATCTGATAAGTAGTCTAACTCAGGCAATTGCGTATGCCAACGATCTAATTGCGTACAGAACAGCCCCAAAAGTCGAGGTCATCAGAATTCTTTTGCAACGTGACTTCGAGAAGATTCAGCGATATTGCGATGACTGGAAGTTGAAAATCAACTTCCAGAAATCAGAAACTATCTTGTTTAGGACTCCGTTGCATGGAGCCACAAGGGATACGAGAAAGAACTGGCGTAAGCTGGTGATCGTAGGGCCAAATGGACAGCCACTGGCGAGTAAAAGTGTAGTAAAGTACCTTGGCATCTGGATGGATCAGTATTTGTATTTCGACAGACATATAAATGCTGCTCTGTCCAGGGCTAGGGGAGCTTTTTCCCTGACGAAACGGTTGTTTTATAGCAGCCGGCTTGACAGCAGGGTGAAGGTGATTTGCTACATGGCCCTCATACGGCCGATGATTGCCTATGGGTGCCCGGTTTGGTTCAACGTTGCCCCATCTCAAATGGAAAAGATTCGGATGTTTGAGAGGCAGTGTCTTAGACGCTGCCTTGGATTACACAGAACACCAGAGTCGGAGTACAAACATTATTATTCTAACCTGGTCCTATACAACGGTGCCAACATAAACAGGATAGATAATTTCTTGCTGAAGCTTATTCGAGGTCACATTGCAAGAGCAATGTCCTCGACCAACAGCTTAATTTTTGGGGCTTATTACCCTAAAAACGACTATTAGGAGAGTGTGCGTCTAAGCGGCTTTATTCCGCCCGATGCATTCCTCTATTTAGACAGTCGAGGGCTGATCCAGGATAGAGCGGCGGTTCCGCTAATCTACCACGTCGGCCGTAGAACTGTAGATCGGCGGCTCCTTTATGACCGAGACGTCCTCGCACAACACGGAGCGGAGCACCTTCGGTTCAGTAGGACTGTGTCCGATCGGGACCGAAGAGATAGGGTAAAGCAGGAGAACCAGTTCTGGTGGTTGAAACCTGAACAAGAAGATTCTTCGGATATTTAAAAGTTGACTGCATTTTTCTATGCCATGGCCGACTTACATAGGTTTAGGTAGTTAGTTTTAAGCAGGGACAGTCAGGGTGGCACCAAAAAAAAAAAAAAAAAAAAAAAAAATTATAAAACCAATAAAAACACAAAACAAAAAAAAATATAAAACCAATAAAAACACAAAAAAATTACAAAAACCCGAAAATGCTTGCTGTGGCTGTTCTAGTTTGTAAGTAGTTTGTAAGTAGCTTTAAGTAGTTTTATAGTAGTTTTAATTAGTTTTAATTAGTTTTAATTAGTTATAATTAGTTTTAATTAGTTTTAATTTAGTTTTATTTAGTTTGTAAGTTTTATATAAAACCAAAATAAAGATAAAGATACCAAGTTTTTTTTCAATTCTTCTTGGTAAAAAATAAAACCAAAATGAATTCTAGTTTTAAGATAGTTCTTAAGCCGAAAGGCATTAGCATTAAGTTATTAGTTTAACTTAGAGCGCCCGAATGGGGCCAGTAAGTTAGTTATAAGATATTGATAAGTAGGCTAGTTTTTATGAATTTTTGTCTAGCTTTAAGATAGTTTTAAGAAAATGGAAAAATAAAAATGAATTTATAAAAAAAAAAAAAAAAAAAAAAAACGCATGGATTTTATTTAATAAAATGTTTTACCTACTATCAGCGTCAAAAAAAAGTGTACATCACTGTGAATTGCATGTTGAAAAAAATAGATTCGATCTTTTAGGAAAAGACTTATCTTATTTTTTAAAGTGGTTAATTTTCAATTGGCATATAAAAATTAACAAAAAATAGGGCTGTTTCTTTACTTTGAATTCCTGTGATTTTCTCTGCATTTCTGCGCATTTTAGTCCAAATTTCTGTCATAGTTCATATAAAACAATTTTTTTAACACAAGTTTGGACTAAAAATCACAGAAATTCAAAGTAAAAGATCAAACTAAATTATTATAGTTCATTAAAATTATTATAATTCATTAAAAATATAACAAAAAATACTTCATTTTTATGGCGTTAAGTAAAGCGAAAAAATTTGGACAGCTTCTTTATGCGTCTGGGGATAGACCCTACTAGCTTCCCTATCAATTCGGCTGGGATTTTTTGCCACTCTTCAAATAAAATTGAGTTTTTTGCCGTTTTGTTTAATGTTTCCCAAATGCTCGATGAGGTCAAGGCCTGGGGATCGCCGAAGGTCTTCTAGTTGCTTAGAAGTACCATGGAGTAACCATTCCTTGACCAATTTATGTCTTGTTGGAAGACCCATGAATCAGTTAACCCCAGTTTTGCAACACTATATGGCAAATTTTCTCTTAAAATATTATGTAAATATTCAGTCCTCATTGTACTGTCAATAAAGACGAGGTTTCCAACTCCAGATCATGCCATACATCCCCAGACCATTACCAAAACTCCTCCTTGCTTTTTGCAAGAAACCTGTTTAATTCAGTGTTATTCAGTTGTCATATTTTTGGTGGCTGTCTTGAACCAAAAATAGAAATTTCGCTCTTGTCTACTAACAAGATTATTTCCCAGAACTTTATATTTCTTGGCATAAAAAGGTATTCACTGTCGATTTTTTTGGAAAGGTATGGCTATATATGGCAATGTTTCTGAGACGGTTCGGTAATGGTCTGGAGATGTATGGCCTCATCTGGAGATGGTTGTTTAGGGTGAGCTCACATTTTTTAAGGAAAATCATAATGATATCTACAAAAAATGTTTTTTTTTTATTAAAACATAAGGGGCATTTCACGTGAAGCGGACAACGAAAAAAGTGGTGGGTCTTGAAATTTGTTCATCTTTGGGTTATTTATACTTGATTAGATATTGAACTTACATATTGAAGGATTTTAAATTTTGAGGCCTGGTGCTGAAGTTATGGGCTTGTAAGGTTTTGGTAAGCTATGGCTTAAGGTTTTTAAGAAAAATGTTTATTAATTAAATAAAGAAACAGAAAAATTATTTTTATTCTGGGATATATGGTAAATTAGTAGTTCTTTTCGGTAGTGAAATCTTAACCGGAAATCGATTTTTCTTAGGATACAAAACCGGAAATTAACAGTTCAAATCCAATTTTAATAAACTTAGTCACTTTTTATATTTTTTGTTTAGGCACCAAAATGTGGCATAGGTACACCACAGACATTACTTGCTAAGTTGTAGAGTGGGATCTCCATTCGTTTAGAAGATACATAATTTTAAGTGCGTGGCTCTCATTCAAAAAACAGATATTTTTGTATAGAAAACCGGAAATATGTATAGGAAAAGATGCGGGTAATTTTTTCTGCAATTTTCTTCTGAACTAATTTTCTTGATGCAATATGTTCAGGGATGCTCCCAGAATATAAATCCAAGTTAACAGGACGGGAGGTCACGGGCGTCCGCCACCATCTTGGAAAACGCATTTTATCAAATATCTCGTGAACCGTGTATAGTACGTCCAAAATTGTAATTTTATTTGAAAGTTAATATTTTATTCTTGTGTTTGTTTTTTAAATAAAGTCATTTATACGAATACTTTTTGAGAAATTAAATTTTAAAGTCAATATTTTTGAAAAAAATTGATAATTTTGTTTCAAAGCCGATTTTTTAAAAATGTGGCCTTATTAAGCAACACTGTTCATATTATTATTCAATGCTCTCATCAATTTTAAGTCAAATACTGAAAACCAGATGCAATTATCTTTCTTAGTTTTCAAGAAACTCAAATACTTACCAAAACTTTACAAGCCCATAACTTCAGCACCAGGCCTCAAAATTTAAAATCCTTCAATATGTAAGTTCAATATCTAATCAAGTATAAATAACCCAAAGATGAACAAATTTCAAGACCCACCACTTTTTTCGTTGTCCGCTTCACGTGAAATGCCCCATAAGGTAGAAATTTATTTGACAAATAGCAATATATTGCTCTTTTTTCATTCACAAACTTCAAAATCCATATAGTTTTTGGAATCAGCGAAATTTTTGAAAATAAAATTAAAAACTTAATATCAAAATTTTACTTAAATTTCATTTAACGGCCTTTCCTTATATTTTTGCTTTGCAGTTCTGTATCTGATAGTTCGTACAAAACAAAACAGATTCTTAAAGTCCTTTTTAGCTTAAGCTAATGAACACAAGGGAAACCAATAAATAAATTTAAAATCTAAAAGGCTATTGTTGAATTTGTATTTGTTTTGTGTGTTAACAGATCAAGTGACTCACAACATTAGCACAAAAGAACACAAAGCAATGAACCGGGGAGTACCCGGTTTATTCACGAAGACACTGCCGGATTTAGGGGAGGGCAGCCGGGGCTATATCTCCGGGCCTCCACAAAACAGGGGCCTCCACAATGGACTTCGAAAAATTTGTTTCAAATTCCAACGAGTAAATAGCGTTAAAAAAAGAACAAATAGCTACCAAATGCAAAAGTCTTAAGAACAAGAACATAAAAAAGAGTAACGGAGAGGTTATGATTAATAAATAATTATAATAGGTCTTTTTGGTTCTGCTTGAATGTATTCATTATTATTTATGGGACTGGAATATTATAATCAAAATGTAATAACATTCGGCCTAGTTTTTTCACCGAGAAATAAAAATTGTATGCGAATAATATTATTCAAACACTCGACTGAAAAAAAGTTGTCAATTTTATTTGGAAAATAATGGGGGCCTCCACTCTTTTGCTACCCAGGGCCTCCAGATCTCTAAATCCGGCCCTGGACGAAGAAATCAAAGTGTGAGGTATGAAATGGGAAGGTAGGTATTTTTGCATACATTTTAAATTTTATTTCAAAGCAAACAAATATTTTGGCTCAAAATGATAACTTGGAAAATCTTAAAATATCTCTGAATTTTTTTTGGTTGGGCTTAACATCCTAGGGTGGTTAAAGCATCGAAAATTTGGTTTATCTAACGTTTTCATTCACGGAACTAGAATTGCATTTTTGGGTGAAATGAATCGAAAAAAGGAAAGCAATTTTTGACAGCGAATGTGAAAACGATTTATTCGATTCATCATTTGTTCGCAGAACCAAAATTTGCCTCCACGAATCGGAATTATAGTGAAAGGGCGAAAAGTTTTTTGTTTTACTATTTCACCAGAATTGGCCTCTAGGCAGGTAACTTTCTAAAAATTTACCTTTAAACTAAAAAATGAAACTGAAAAACAAAAAGTTGTTCTAATTCCTAAGTTGAATCTTGCAGGTCTCATAAAATAACTCAAAATTATAAAGGCTTACGAGGCTATAGACGAAGCTATAGATATACTCTTGTAGATACTACAGGGTCTTCCAACAAGAAGCTTATTTTTAAATTTCATGCCATTTTTAAATTATTTTTAACATTAAACTGACACTGCGATCACCCTTTATTAGATTATTAAATTAATATGGATATTATATACACAATCGCACAATTTTTTGAAACTAGGCCCAACAAAATCCACAGTTACAACATATGTAATTATTTCTCAAGTTTTGGAGTGTTATTTCAATTTTTTAGGCCTTATTCCATTGTTTTTTTAGGACCTAATATCATTATGAAATAAAATTATAAAAAATGTGAAAAATCGTGGAAAATGTTCGCACCACTGCAATCTCACCAAGCTATAATTAATTTAATTAATAATTTTGAATGTTTCGTGAAGGTAAATGATTAGAAGACTCTAAATCGTGTTTGTCCGGCAAGGATTTATCCAGTATTGTTTTTTGAATTTCTAATTAAACATGAAACCTATAGCACCCTTTTAATTTAGTCTTAAAAAAAAAGTCCTTGGGCCTTACTAATAATCAAACACTAATGTCGACTATTATCTAACTGAGAGGTTAAAATAAAATGTGGTGCTTAAACAGAATGCTACCAATAAACAATTTTACCCTTTTGCTAACAAAGTCCTCAGACTTCCCTTGAATCTACTACAATTTGCATCAAATTCCATCAAACAAAACCGCACACTACAATAACACAAGTAAATACGTAAAAGAAGAAATACACGAACACGTATGCATTGACTCAGGGTCGGCGTGCAGTTCCACGGCCGTATGGTGGGGCGCCTAAGGAAAGAAAAGATTTCAAAAAAAGAAAACCAAAAAATCATTGAAATGCTTTCGTCATTTTGCCGCGCTATAAGAAATTGTAAAGAGATTTAAAATCGTTAAAATAGTAAAAAAAAAAATATTTTCAAACATACAGAGTGAATACTTGCAATACTTTATTGTACAAAAATTTATAAGACTACATGCGGTGCTGCGTTCAATAATGTAAAAACACATACATATAATATGGAGTGAACAATTTTTCCATTTCACAGTAAGTTTTATCATATTCTACATAAAGCTATGTTGAGTGATATTTTAAATACATTATCGTAGAATATTTTTAAAATGACATAAAACTTCTTGATGAAGATACAAAACTAACATGATAAATAGAGCCAACAGCAGAAGGACGTTTAAGAATATTTTATTCAAAACGTTGAAATTAACTCTGTACTACAGGCGCTAAACGAATTTAAGCGCCTTGCCATCACCAAGAAAAATGAATCCGTCCCAGCTGGACGAGAATTTTTAGGCGTTTTAGGCGTTTTTACAGGATTTAGCGTGGCACCGCATGTTATTTTTTATTTAATTCAATATACGTGGCTCTCAGCTTATTTGATACAGTGGCCGTTTAAAATATTCAGAGCCTTGTAACTGCAAGGATAAGAGGTGTACCATAAAAATTTTAATGCACGTTTGTTAATATATATTTGAAAGACAAACGGTGCAAAATCCGGTTCACAAGAATACACCTCTGCTTCTCCAATGTGGGGAGAAGCAATTTAGTAACATCAAAATACAGCTCACAGCTTATTTGATACAGTTAAATGCATACTTGTAATAATTACTAGCTATAAGGTTTTGTAATAATTTTGATATTCCGTAAGGAAGATATTTTCTTTTACAAGAGCTTTTAGTCTTTTTGGCACATTATTTAATACCTTTATTGTAAAACCTGAAGTAAAGTCGTTAATTCATCCAGAATGACTCAATTCAAATAATTTTTGATTGAAATCTTGCGTTTACCAAGGTTGTGGTCAAACGAAGAATGCATATTTTAAATGACGTTTATATCAGGTAACTGTACTAGCAGTAATATCAAGTGGATGCAGTCTAATATGTTCCAGCTTTGCACATTTCCAGACTTATGCTTTTGGGCGTCGTTTGGACACAAATAAAATATTTCGGTAATACCAAGATTGTCCGACCTTTTTATGGAACATTTTTGATTACATGAGGCTACATATTTCACTAGTACAATACACTCAAGAACCTCCGAAATTTTAACGCGAGTATTGAAAAATGGGAACAGAACAGCTTAGTTCGCGCTTCCTTGTTTCACAATAACTTGGAGGATAACTTTCTTAAGTGCATTATTTGCTTTAAGCCAGACATTCAATGGATCAATTGGACTATAAATATTGTATTTGAACTCGTTCTTAAAAATGACTGAGTTCAAGAAGTCAGACCTCTTTCAAACAAGCTCCTCAACATATGCATGTTGTCGTATTTTTGTACATTTCAGCTTATACATGGCTGCTAATGAACTACTCGCTCGTTAAAACCATACTCGCGATGCAAAGCTGGATGGTATCCGCAATATATGGTTTTCATAATTTATATTAAACTTAGAACATAGTTTTGGACCCGTCAACTTTCGATTAACTCAGGTTTTCTTGGCAATTTATCACTCGTCAGCTGCGTTGAGAAGTTTGTTGAGTACTCTACTTGTTTTATATTGAAACTGAATCTCACGAACAAAGTGCTTAATAATATGATGGACTAAAAGGATTCTCAATTTGACAAATTGATCAAATTTGAGGATAATCCTTCAAGTTTTACGACCACTTCATTTTGAAAACTGTTGCATTACGACTCATTTTTCAATAAGTTGGGTTTTGACCATAAGGTTAGCTTGATCAAAACATTTAATTAAATTATACCAGTTAAAATAACATACTAAGTGATTTAAAATAACAAACGCTCAAAATCCATGCAAAAATATGATGTTAATGTGTACCAAATTTGCTATATCAAATAATAGTGAGCTGTTTTTTGCTACTTAGTTGCTACTTCTCTCTTTCGGGAAGCAGACGAATATTCTTTTGAAACCAATTCTGCACCGTTTGTCACTGAAATGTGCATTTACAAACCGGCATTAATATTTTGGGGCTACAGTTCTTACCTCTGAAGTTACAGGGCTCTATATTTCTAAACAGACACTGTATCAAATAATTGTTCACTAAACTTATATTTCTACACTTTTTTATTTAGTTTGAAGAGTTTGGACGATTTCAATTTTGTTTTATGTATATAGTTGAAGAGTTTGAACGATTTCAATTTTGTTTTATGTATATAGTTGACAAGCATTATACAAGAACATGCATATTTTGAATATACTTCATAATTTTTTGACATTTGTACATATTATAACGAAATTTCTACTGAAAAAAAAAACTATTTTCTGTCGATATTTTTCACTGTGATGAAAATAATTTCGCATATTTTGTCAGTGGGTATTTTCAGTCTAAATTTTACAATCAAAAATCAAAATGGTCGAAAGAGCATATATTAAGTCGATCTCGTTTTGAGAATCAGTTTAACTTTGGTTTGGACTAGAATATTGTTTAAAGTTTATTTTAGGGATCAGTAATCGATACTGTTGTTTTCATCGGTTTTTTGAGACATTTCACTCCTTTTTAATTCCAATGACACAAACGACCACCTTCCTGAATTGACAAAAAATTTTCGAAAACATTTATGTATCACTGTGATAAGTAATCCAAAGAGTTACTTAACATATGTTTACATTGTGTTCAAACAGCACTCCTAAATGAAATTATGAGATAAAAACACTCCGACTTTTGAAATGCAAACGGATTGAAAATGCAAAGAAACGACGCAATTGACATTAGGCGTGTTTTATTGGAAAAGCTATCCGCAGCACAGTGAAATTTTATATGAATTACAAAAACAGCATCGGCAGCTAAATCGCTGCCGATAAAAGTTAAAGTAGAATCCCGCTGCCGATAAACTTTTGACGTTTGTTCGAGTATCGAACTCAATTGAATAGGTTTTTTGTGTGTCGTCATTGGTGCGAAAGGTACTTTTATGTGTCTCGAATTCTCGATGGCTATGTTCGTAGAGTAGAATTATGTTAAATGAATGGCCCTGTTTAGACTGTAACTTTTCACATCGTCAAGACTATGCTGTTGTAGAAGAAATCGGTGAAGAGAAAATTTCACCCATAAATTTACCTCATGGTGGCGTAGTGAGCAATTACAGTCTAAACAGGGTCGTTTGTAAGTGAATGGTTGTTTTGTTTTACCTTTTCGACAAAATGAAACGCTGCCTTAAATTAGTTTAAAGTGCAAAATTTAGCATTTTTATTTATAAGTGACAAACAAGATATATTCTGCCGACTGTCAAACGATAATTCGCAAACCACAACATCAAGACGCATTTCACAAAGCATTTTTCTTCACATTTTCTTCTATAGGCAACCAAACAAATAACTCAAGGGAATGGAAGGTCAAAATTCACGATCATTCCCATTTCAAAATTCACTATTCGCAGCTCATATGAAAAGTTCTTTTGTAAACCTTTGGTCTATAGGGACCAGTTTGTATAGACATGGTTCAAATTTTGATCCGATGCTCAGCAATTTTAAGTCACTGCTTTTGGTGGAAAGGCTACTTGTACAAACGTGGTTCAAGCTTTGATGCGTGGTTCAATTATTTTAGCTCACTGATTTCGGCAGTTTAAGTGAGGTTCAACAATGGTGAAGCTTGAAATTGTTATTACAACATACTTGAGCCTTGGAATCATCGTTGCACTTCAGTAGATCCGATAAAATCGATGAGTCACAAATGCTGAACCATGGATCAAATTTTGAACCAGTTAGGACAGCTGGAACTAACTGAAGTTCAAGGAAGGTTCAGGCTTATTTGGCACTAATGTACTCAGTTAATCCGGTAAAATTGGTGAGTTAAAAAATTTCCAGTGAAAAACTAGGTAAATGCATTAAAATTAGCCATACAATCATGTCCTTATTGAAATTTATAAAACTATCGCTAATAAAGTCATCTACTCCATGTGTATTGAGTCTGTTATTATACGACGACTTTTGAGTCATGACTTTTTTCAAAATTAAATGAGTGCAATTGAGAAAACAAAATTTGATTGAAAATTTGAAGATCTCAACTAAACAGTCTTCGTGTAATAGCAGACTAAATCATGACTTTTTTACTTTGACCATAGTCTACCAACACACCCCTACCCCTTTTCTTTTCTTTTATAGCTGCAAAATCAATTTTCGTATCTGAAAATGGCAAATAAAGAAAAAAGGGACACAAACATTTGATTGAAAACATTAATTATATAAATATATAGTTATATTTCCCATTTAACTTGCAAATATGTTAGTTTTTGTTAATAGTTTTGGTTTATTTCTACTTTTAACTTTCACAAAATTCACTTTTGTGTCGTGACAGCTGTTCAGGCGTACCATATTGCAAATACAAAAATATAGGCCGCTGCGGATGCGTTTTTATGGAAATTTCTCACTGTACCATTGTATATAGAATCTATAGTACTATCATGGGTGACGAACGACTGGCACGAACCAAGTGACGGCTTATGAAATTACTGGTGCTGAGCCTAACTAAGTGTGTACAGCTATAGAGTTTAATAATAAAATATTGAGAGAGCTGTATACTTTTTTTACAAGAGTTGGAGGGGGCAAGAAATCAAGCAATTTAGTTTTTTTCAAAGGTATTGGTTTTGTCAATGAATAATAGGTTGAGAGTTGGGTGCGTATGCGTATTTGGCTCTGATGTGAGCTGAAGGTATGATTGTTTTTCTTTCTAACGTTGGGAAAGAAAAAATATGTATTTGGAAACAAACAACAAAATATACGCTTGCAAGCAGGGTTCCCAGATTGAGGGGAAAAGCACCACTTTTGCTGATTTTATAATGAAAAAGGGGAAATTGAGGGACAAGCTTAAAAAAGGGGAAACAATTCATAAAGGACAAACTTATTAAATTAAATATTTAAACGTATTCTCATTAAAAAATATTTTCAAACTTTATTTAAAGAGAAAAAGTTCAATCTAAACATTCTCTTCTAAATTTTAGTCTCGCAAGTTAATAACCCATGCAATGTCCCATTTACAAGTTTTGAGTTTCTGAAGGTTTTCCTTCGTTTCGAAGGTAAAATCCAAAAATAGATGTTTGAAGTCATGGGAATCATGGCCTGAATTCAAAGACTTGTTATGTCAGGAGGAAAAGAAATTGCAGCATCAGCTTCAGCTTTTCGAGCATTTTGTAAATGAAGATATTAAGTTTTTGGTTTTTAACTATTTTTTATAATAAAGGAAACTATTTCTAGTAGGAACCTACATATACAATGTACAAATATTAATAATGTTTCTATGTTACTTTAAGGTTATTACTAAAATTAAACTGTTAAGAAATAATTTTTATTTTTTCAAAATAGCTTTTTATGGCCTTTAGTCCTACAAATTGGCGTTTCAGTTCAACTTACATGAATTTTTCAACGAAAATCCACTGTAACCTATATCCAACAAGATTAAAATTCCTAATCATTAAGCTGGAAGTTTGTTGCCCGGGGCCAATAATTCAATAAGTCCAATCCTTAATCCTAAGTCTTCTACTTTGCTGATTGATTTCAGTAAATTTTATTTTTGTTTTTATGCATATTCATGAACATTTTATTTAGGGGAAAAAAAGGGGATTTTTTTGGAGATTAGGGGAACAAAATTGGGTTTGCTGATAAATACAGGGGAAAAAGGTTATGAAAGTCTGGGGACACTGCTTGCAAGTTGCAAGTTATATTGTAAGATTGTATTTGTAAGCATGGTTACTTTAATTCTTTTTATTTATTTATTTTACTTTTGTGTTTTCTTTCGTGTTTTGTTTTTATCAGATTTCACATTTCAGTCGTAAAAATGCTTTGGTGGGGGGATGTTGCTGCTGTTAGGTATAATTTTCGTTGTCATTTAGTGTGTATATTTTTGGGTTGTTTTGTTTACTTTCGTTTTTTGTTATTTTTACTGGTTGTTGTTGGAATATGGTAAGCACGTAGGTGGTTGTCGTTGACAGCTGCTGTTGCTCATGCTCGGCTGCTGCTGCCACCGCTCAGCGTACGATCGGAATATTTTTGTGCTGGGGTAGGTAAAAAAACAATTTTGTTTGGGGAGGTTGGTTGCTTTAGGTCTGTTTTCGTTTGGATGTTCTTAGCATTGCTTTTGCAGCACTTTTCCAGTTTGACACAGTTGGAATGAAAAAGGAGTGCAAAATAAGAGCCCTGAACAATCAGTGAAATATCTGTCGATAATTAAACAATACCTATGAGGGGAGATTACGATTACTCGGACGACAAAGTTTATTGACAAATTTGTATAGAACAGTTATTTACAAGCATTTTTTACAATAAAAGAGGGGGGGGCTATCTCACCCCATTTGGGCGGGAGGTGCAATTTTCTAAAAAAACACTTAAATAAAAAAAAATATTTAGAAATAATGGTAATACTTTCAATTAAGAATTACACATTTTTTAAAGCTTAAAGTCTGTCCTATCATCTTGATTTTAAGTCAAGTGATTTATTCCATGAATAGGTTTTGGAAAAACTAGTTTTAAAAATTTCAGAACAAAAAATAAAAACAAAAAACTAGTTTATACTGTCTTTATTCCAAATTTTGAGACTACATACTAGTTTTTTTTAACTATTTTTTTGCTTTTATTAGTTTTTAATCGAATACTGAAAACTAGATGGTTATAGATATTTTTAGGGGGTGCCTATTGTTTCGTCTTTTTCATTTCGCTCACTGTTATTTCGTTTTGGTCGAAATAATTTCCGTTCATTTCGCAAAAGCTTTGTTTTTTTTTATTACTTAGTTTTGGGATCATTCCATCTCACGATTACTTCGATTTTGTTATTTTGTTTTTTATTTGTTTCGAATTTTCATTGAAACATCTACGGATTATTTAAGCTAAGGTTATTTCGTTAAATATTGTTTTGCATTTTGTCTCTATATATTTCTTTTGTTTTGCAATTCCATTATTTTGTTATCAGTTACTTAGTTTATGATTGATTCTGGGTCACCTTGTTAGGTTGACGATAAAAGAAAAATTTAAATAGTTATGAAAAAAACACGTAGAGTGTGGAATTGGAAAAATATTGAAAAGGTTATTAATTTCCAGATATAAAAGGAAGAATTTGGTAAAGATTCCAGAATCAAGACTTTTATGGACAAAAAAAGACGTATATTCTGATAAAGGACTAAAAAAGACCCTTATATAAGAATGCAATTATACAAAATTATGCGGAAACATAGCATACGTTTAATTTGAATTTGTTTGTTTTAAATTATTTATCAGATATTAATTTTTAAAACATTTACATATTTTATTTAAAGTTTTTTTTTTGTAACATTTTGGAGTAAAAATAAGAATTAAAATACATAGTACCTACAGGAAGCTCAGATTTTTCTTATAACTAGGCACCTAAATGCGTGACAAAAAAAGGGCATGACCGTTTAAAATGTGTATGTTTGTATTAATTTCCAACAAATATTAGTGAATGCAAGGCGTATGGCAGGTTGTGAAAATTGAAAATTCAATTTGAAATTTCAATGATTTCGCCATCGTTTATTGGGTTTATGAATTTTAACGCCTTTAGGTTCTTTACATGCACAAAAACCAAAAAGCCAATCAAACGATGGCGAAATAATTGAAAGTCGAAATGAACAAAAAACTTTGCAATTAAAATCGAAATGATCGAAAACGAAACAATTAAAGACGAAATAAACTTAGGATGAAATAATTCAGAAATGAAATAATCGAAAAAAGAAACAATCAAAGACGAAATAAAGTTTGACCGAACTAATTTCAAAACGAAATTAAAATTTTCTGAACAATAAAAAACGAAATAAATGAAAAGTGAAACAATGAAATTCGAAACAACAAAATGCGAAACGACCTAGACGAAACAACAAAAAAACGAAATGAAAAAGCCGAAACGAACCATATCCATTTTTAGGGACTCTCTGGACTCTTGGTTCTATTAACTAATGAAACATTTATTCCAAGTTCCACTGACATCCCATTATTTTAAAAGGGTTTTCGGTAATATTTCGGATTTTGAGGGACTTGGGATATGCTATTTCAAGGTTCCCCATACGATTTGAGTTATTTTTTCTGGTCTACAAACAGTTTTTTTTTTTAAGAAAAAGCTACAAACATATTATTCAACAATATTCTTGTCTCTTATATCTCGAAAGCAAACCAATCTTTGCACTATTCACTTGTTTGCATATTGAAAACCAGAAAAATAAAAATTAATAATAAAATTACATTGGGCCTCTAGCTTTCGAGGGCACCAATGGGAAGCTACCAGTGTGGGTCGAACCTTTATTACTTGCGATATATGTACATACTATATAGTCCAGTAACTATATACATTAGACCTTGCGTCAGGTCAGGTAGTTCCGATTTTTTGCTAAGTTGTTTATGATGTTGGCCTTGTATTAAATCTGATTTTTCGACCTCGAGCGCCGAACGCAACATTGGTAAAAATCCAAAAAACTCGAACTAAAACATTCGCTTCAGATAACTCACTGGTGGGTACTGAACTGAGTACTGTTTTAGTTCGAGTTTTATATGGTTGACTTTAAAAAATCATAACTCCGTTTCTACTCATCCGATGGTCATGATTAAGATCTTAAAATAAAGCCAACATGACACGCTACACAGTATACAAAAATCATTGAAAAGGGGCAAACGATTTCACACAAGGGGTGAATAAGCTCCCTTCAATTCGATTTGCAGCATTCTAAATTCAAAAGTTGATGAAAAAATTCACAATTTGAATTGATTTTTAGCTCAAATTGAAGCCCATTTAATTATTTTGAAATGGAAGAGCAAAGTTATAATCGAAAACCAGGCCTTAAAGGTTAAAATAGCCAATAACTGAAAAAACCGCGAAAATTTCTCGGTTTTTTGCGTATTTCACAAAAATGCGTTCGGCGCTCGAGGTCGAAAACTTGGATTATTGCTAAGGCCAACATCATAAACAACTCATCTAAAAATCAGAACTACCGCATCTGAGGCAGAGCCCTCCCACTCCGAAGAAAAAGGATACTAGACTGAAAACAGTGAAGTTGATCATGTTAATTTCAGTTTTCTCAAAAACTAGAAGTCATTTTAGCATTTGGTTTTCAGTTTTTAACTAAGAATTAATAAGGGCTTTGAAAATCAAAATCAAAAATAGTACTTAATACCATAAAATAGAAAAAAAAATCGTCTTTTTCTCAAAATTTTGAGTTTGAAAGTAAATTTTTCAAAAACTATCAGCTAAAAAAACTTTATTTAAAAAAAAATTAAAGAATGGATTTCTGGCTTTGAGATGAGGAATGGATTTTCGTCCAGATATTATCTACCATTGTATTTTTATGGTTAATTTTCTATTTGAAGTCAACTTTTCTTAAAATTGCCCCTCCCGCCTAAACGGGGGGATATATACCCCCCATCCGGTACTACTGTTTTCTTCTTTTGGTCCAATCTACACGCAATATTGCTTTGATGCAGCATATGTCAAAGGCCATGTTTTTGTTATTATACTGTTTTATATACTACTTGTTGTTTTAAATTTTGTATTGCTATATTGTGAAATGCCGTCCCTTGGAAACTGTTATGTCTACAGAACCGGCCTTGGAATCAAATTGAAGCAAATTTAGTAAGGTTGAAATCGTAGAGCAATGTTTTATTTGGAAGCTAAAGCGTAATGGTTAAAATAGCAAATAAGTGAAAAAAACCGCGAAAAATTCGCAGTTTTTTGGATTTTTACCAATGTTGCTTTCGGCGCTCAAGGTCGAAAAATCAGATTTAATACTAAGCCAACATCATAAATAACTCAGCAAAAAATCAGAACTAACGGACCTGACGCAAGGTCTCAGTACTATGAAACTACAAGGTTACTGGACTAATAGGGCAAGTTTTGGATTCGTACAGACAACATTTTTGAGACAACAATCAAAGATATTACGATGATAAAGAACACGAAAAAAAGGGTGGCACAATTCTGTCTGCCTGTCTGTCTGTCTGTCTGTCTCTCTGAAAATGTCAAGAAAAAAAAAATATATTTCCCCCGCTTGGACAGGCGGCAATTTTATAAAAAAAAATACTTAAAATGAAAAAACATATGTACATAATGAATATTAAAAAACAACTTTTTTTCATAATTTTAAGTCTGAAAACAATTTTTGTCGAAGCTGTTTACAAAAAGAACTTCATTTGAAAATAAACCATGAACAATGGACTTCTGGTTTTCCAAAAAGCTACAAAACAATACTGTAAGTGGTTGTTTGTTAATAGGTATACTTTTTCCATTCTAAGTACCTAGGTACCTACCTATTTTTTTTTTTTATAAAATTGCCCCTTTTTTCCAAGCGGGGGGAAATAAAACCCCCTCCCGTAGGATTTTTTTTTTCTTGTCTACTTTTAACCAATAGTGAGTGTCATAAGTGATTAAACACAAATTATTTCATGGAGTTGTATGAAATTTAAACAAACAAATAAATACAAATTTCATCCCAATAGTTATAAAAAAAAGGTTTTATTCAATAGCAATAGATCAAAACAAAACTATTCAAAATAAAACCTAATGCAAAACTTAATATACTCAATACTCTTTATTTTACGCGATGATGGTTTAAATTCCATGAATCGTTATCGTAGGACTGTTATTATAATGTTATAATAAAATTTTGAAAAAAAAAAACTGATAAAATACCTACTACCTACCTAAGGCAAATACAAAAAATAAAAATACCGCAACATGTCCTTAAATAATTCCTTCATAGATGTGGTGAAAAGTAGAAACATTGCTACAAAGATTAAAAATTTCAAGTCAAATACCCAAGATTTGAAAAACAAAATTAAAATAATAAACGACAATAATCTACATGCCTACCTACATTATGTATGTACGTATAAATCTATAAACATACATATAACTTATACCTCAAGCTCACATACAAACACAATCGAGTCATAGAAAGCAATTTGTTTTATTTTTATTTCCTTTCATGTATGCTTGTCGTTAGTATGGCACCAGCAACTGATTCATTTGTCTCCCTTGCTCCCCTTATTGTTGCGAGAATCAATATAATATAACCCTCTCTTACGTCTTTTTGATGTTGCTTTTACATTTGTCTTCTATTTCAACTCTCAAATATCAAATACATTTCCATATTAGCGCCGCCTGGTGAAGGCTTATGAAAATAAAAAAAATTGGCTGATGATAGTACTATAGATTTTATATACAAAGACTGTACTATATATAAAATCCCAAAAAAAACACGCCTATTAATTTCGAAGTGTGCCTTGTTATGTTTTTGACAAGACGTTTGAAGAAAAAAATGGTAATTTTTAAAAAGAAAAATTAATCTGATTATTAAAATGCTTATTAAATAATTCATGTAAAAAGAATGTTTAAATTTCAAACCAAATCAAACATGTACAAAACCTCACATTTACATATATGTAGATTATGTGTATGTACATGTCATATTTATATACAAAAATATTATTGTTTTTTTTTTCTATCAACCCAAAATTAGACTTTATGAAAATACTAATAAAATTACACAGTAATATTCGAGTAAATTTAAGTACTTATTTATACATAATACATAATATGAAACAGTACTACAG
This sequence comes from Dasysyrphus tricinctus, assembly GCA_963921185.1. NCBI lineage: Eukaryota > Metazoa > Arthropoda > Insecta > Diptera > Syrphidae > Dasysyrphus > Dasysyrphus tricinctus. The sequence continues at coordinate 213,152,266 of OY992530.1, forward strand.
GCAACACTCGCACTGAAATGTCATTTCACATATTAAAGTTACGACTTTAAACATGGATTTCTGTGTATTAAATTTTGACGTTTTGCTAGTCTCTAGTCTGGCAGCTAAATTGATTATTGGTATATGGTTTTTCTGAAATATGGAGATTTTTATTTAAGCTATAACTTAATTTGATTATTAGTAAGGCCCCTTGTCTTTTCTTATTAGCTTAAACTATGGATAGAAAATATGCTTTTGCAAGCCACTCGAAACTTATTTTATTAGGATATCTCTTATGGTTTGGAATGGAAATACATAATTATGTTTCATTATTCATATTCATATTCCGTAAATAAATCATTTTAATAAGTGTCACTCATTTAGTTTAAGGCTTCATACTAACATAAAACTTACATATATTTAGGCTATTGTAGAAATATTGAATAAAGTAAGCTAGAAGAATTTAATTTATAACTTTACTTTACCAACTAATATTTAGGTCTTGCCAATAAATTCGATAGACAACACATCCTACAGTGAAACATATGCTAGAATGTTATACATGTACTTATACATACATATTTAATGTACTGTACTCTGTACAGCATATCTAAGTACATTTTTTTATTCGACTGAGAAATATCCAAGTTCATATTTTGTTTAGATTTTATAAATATAAAATCAGACTTCTTCGTGGGTAATATACATATGTATTGTGTTTGAATTGCAAATTTTCTCGAGACCACAATTCAAACTTTCATGGAAACCTCTGTCTCCAAATAATGCGAATGGACAGAGACACCACCTGACCAGAAAAAAAGGTGAGTTTTGCATTTGAGGTTTAGATTAGGTATATGTAGGTACGGGTTGGGTATAGCCGATCCCAGCGCAACTGGTGCCAAGACAGCTGAACCCGCGCGGTTGGTCCCACGACTTAGCTGGTCCCAGGACAACTTATACCCGGACAACTGGCCCCAAAAATGAAACTGAACCCAAAAATAAATAATACCGAAAATAAAGCTATGTGAAAGCTGTATGGTTTGTTTATTAAATATTTTCGTTAAAATTATTTATATGAGGAATTTTTTCGAAAGTTAAAGTGTTATTGGTGTGGTATATATACAATGATTTTGGTTTTGCAGGGAAATCTTAAACACATACATACAAGCAATAAAAATGTCTATCTCGCTTATTGGGTGTATACTTTTTCTCTAACATGATAATAACTTGTTTTAATTAGGTACTTTCATAGATTTTTTTGTATGGTGCATCTGCATAGTTATGTTCTGATTCTGATAGACGAGGTTCTGGAGATGGGTCTAAAACTGGGACAAATGAACTATTTTCTTATTTTTAAGTATTTGATAGATTCTTTTTGTGGAATGTCTGATGGACTAATGGAGTGGAGGTGGATTTGGAACCTGGACAAAGGAACAATTTTTTTAATTTTCTAAACCTAGATGTTTTTTGGTGGTGTGTCTGGTGAATTAATGAATTAATGCCTGAGAGGACGTTCTGGAGGTGGGTCTGGAACCTGGACAGAGGAAACAAATTTTTTTTAACTTTTTCATAGATTTTTTTGGTGGTGTTTCTGATGGAGTAAGGTCTGACAGAGGAGGTTCTGGAGGTGGGTCTGGAATCTGGACAAAGGAAAAATTTTTTTTTTAACTTTTTCATAGATATTGTTGGTGATGTTTCTGATGGAGTAAGGTCTAACAGAGGAGGTTCTGGAGGTGGGTCTGGAATCTGGACAAAGGAAAAAAATTTTTTTGTAACTTTTTCATAGATTTTTTTTGGTGGTGTTTCTGAAACAGTAAGGTCTAACAGAGGAGGTTCTGGAGGTGGGTCTGGAACCTGGACAAAGGAAAAAAATTTTTTTTAACTTTTTCATAGATATTGTTGGTGATGTTTCTGATGGAGTAAGGTCTAACAGAGGAGGTTCTGGAGGTGGGTCTGGAATCTGGACAAAGGAAAAAAAATTTTTTTGTAACTTTTTCATAGATTTTTTTTGGTGGTGTTTCTGAAGCATTAAGGTCTAACAGAGGATGTTCTGGAGGTGGGTCCGAAACCTGGACAAAGGAAAATTTTTTTTTTTAACTTTTTCATAGATTTTGTTGGTGATGTTTCTGATGGAGTAAGGTCTAACAGAGGAGGTTCTGGAGGTGGGTCTGGAATCTGGACAAAGGAAAAAAATTTTTTTGTAACTTTTTCATAGATTTTTTTTGGTGGTGTTTCTGAAGCTGTTAGGTCTAACAGAGGAGGTTCTGGAGGTGGGTCCGAAACCTGGACAAAGGAAAAAATTTTTTTTTAACTTTTTCATAGATTTTGTTGGTGATGTTTCTGATGGGGTAAGGTCTAACAGAGGAGGTTCTGGAGGTGGGTCTGGAACCTGGACAAAGGAAAAAAAAAATTTTTGTAACTTTTTCATAGATTTTTTTTGGTGGTGTTTGTGAAGCAGTAAGGTCTAACAGAGGAAGTTCTGGAGGTGGGTCTGGAACCTGGACAAAGGAAACATTTTTTATTTAACTTTTTCATAGATATTGTTGGTGATGTTTCTGATGGAGTAAGGTCTAACTGAGGAGGTTCTGGAGGTGGGTCTGGAATCTGGACAAAGGAAAAAAATTTTTTTTGTAACTTTTTCATAGATTTTTTTTGGTGGTGTTTCTGAAGCATTAAGGTCTAACAGAGGAGGTTCTGGAGGTGGGTCCGAAACCTGGACAATGGAAATTTTTTTTTTTAACTTTTTCATAGATTTTGTTGGTGATGTTTCTGATGGAGTAAGGTCTAACAGAGGAGGTTCTGGAGGTGGGTCTGGAATCTGGACAAAGGAAACAAATTTTTTTTGTAACTTTTTCATAGATTTTTTTGGTGGTGTTTCTGAAGCATTAAGGTCTAACAGAGGAGGTTCTGGAGGTGGGTCCGAAACCTGGACAAAGGAAAATTTTTTTTTTTAACTTTTTCATAGATTTTGTTGGTGATGTTTCTGATGGAGTAAGGTCTAACAGAGGAGGTTCTGGAGGTGGGTCTGGAACCTGGACAAAGGAAAATAATTTTTTGTAACTTTTTCATAGATTTTTTTTGGTGGTGTTTCTGAAGCAGTAAGGTCTAACAGAGGAAGTTCTGGAGGTGGGTCTGGAACCTGGACAAAGGAAACATTTTTTTTTTAACTTTTTCATAGATTTTGTTGGTGATGTTTCTGATGGAGTAAGGTCTAACAGAGGAGGTTCTGGAGGTGGGTCTGGAACCTGGACAAAGGAAAATAATTTTTTGTAACTTTTTCATAGATTTTTTTTTGTGGTGTTCCTGAAGGAGTAAGGTCTGACAGAGGAGGTTCTGGAGGTGGGTCCGAAACCTGGACAAAGGAAAAATTTTTTTTTAACTTTTTCATAGATTTTGTTGGTGATGTTTCTGATGGAGTAAGGTCTAACAGAGGAGGTTCTGGAGGTGGGTCTGGAATCTGGACAAAGGAAACAAATTTTTTTGTAACTTTTTCATAGATTTTTTTTGGTGGTGTTTCTGAAGCAGTAAGGTCTAACAGAGGAGGTTCTTGAGGTGGGTCTGGAACCTGGACAAAGGAAAAAAAAAATTTTGTAACTTTTTCATAGATTTTTGTTGGTGGTGTTTCTGAAGCAGTAAGGTCTAACAGAGGAAGTTCTGGAGGTGGGTCTGGAACCTGGAGAAAGGAACAATTTTTTTTTAACTTTTTCATATACAGTACGCCCTCGGTAAAAGCAGCCAATAAAAATGCGAGCAGTTGCATTAATTGAGTTTGTTGCTATGACCAAGTCACAAAAACGTATGTCCTTGGCCAAGGAAATGAGCTTAACAATGGTTAATCAAAATGAAAATACAGTACACTTATGATTTATGAGTGTACAATATTTTGAGAAATAGCTATAAAATAACAGCCCAGTTACAATAAAAGTTAACATTGAAAAAATGAAAATATTTGTCAAATGATATAGAGGTAATTGCATGGAAAGTTACGTTTACTGAGTCACACTTTTTTGAAAAGTTGCAATTAGGTACTGAGTCTCTAATGGTAGAAATTTGGGTGTTGCTTTAACCGAGGTATTGCGTTTATCGAGGGTTGCTTTTACCGAGGGCGTACTGTATTTTTTTGTGGTGTTTCTGATGGACGAAGGTCTGATAGAGGAGTTTCTGGAGGTGGGTCAGGAACCTGGACAAAGGAAAAACATTTTTTTTTTACTTTTTCATAGATTTTTTTGTGGTGTTTCTGAATTTCTTAATATGTATGTTTGTGTCTTACATATCGATATACAGTAGACGCTCGATTTAGTCAATCTCGAAATAGTGAACTATCCACACAAAATTTTATATAAAAACGTATTTTGTATAAAAATGTCTCGCAACAATTTTACATACATAGCTTGAGAGCTCTGAGGAATTGTTTCTGTTTTTAGTTTAAAACTGAGCAAAAGCCTTTTTTTGTGCTTAATTAATATTAAAAACATTCACATCGAACGAAATATGCATTTTGGATCAAATTCTGCTTTAGAAAGCCTTAGAAAACTCCCGCTCGAACAAGTGAACAATCTCTAAACAGGCTTCACTATATCAAGCGTCTACTGTAATGCAATTGTAATGTTGAAAGTATGCATACCTACTCCTATCATAAAAAAAAGCTAAAAAACATTCGAGTTTTGTAACATAGTAGTTTTAGTAATTTTCAATTTTCTCAAAAACTAGAAGACCTAGAATCATCTAGTTTTCAGTTTTTGATTAAGAATTAATTAGAGCAACGAATTTCAGAAAGAAAAATTATATATAATTTTACCGTTTTGAGAAATTACAATTTTAAACCTTTTTTATGTTTTTTTTTATCTTCAAGTTTTGAGTTTAAAACCCGTTTTTTCAAAAACTTTACATAGATTTTACTTGGTTTAAGAACTGCTAATAGAACAGAAAAAAAGGTAAAATACTTAATTGTAAGTGTTACCGTTAGGTTAGGTAGGCTAGGTAGAAGTGGCTGTCAATACTAAGTACTGACACACTTAGACCAAAATTGGTCCGTTGTGATACCACATGAATCTTAAAAACTCTTTCCTTACTCGCTAAAACCACTTTGAGCTCCTGACGAAGCGTGTGAGACTATAAATGTCTGTGTTTGCCAGATCACTAGGATCGTTAAAGAAGTAAACTCCTAAATGGAGCCTACGTCTGAGGGAAAGAGCAGGGCATGTGCAGAGAAGGTGAGGAATCGTTTCCTCTTCCTCCTCGTCCATGTAGCTTCTGCAGAAATCGTTTGAAGGTACGCCAAGCCGCGCTGCGTGCCTGCTTATTAAACAGTGTCCTGTTATGACACCTACAATAGAGCTAATATGCATTCTATTTAGAGATATTAAACACTTGGAGCGTTTCAGGTCAAGGTTTGGCCATACTTGTTTTGTCGCCAAACAAGTAGTGATGTTTTCCCACCTTGTGTTTGTTCTCTTCAACGCATCTTGCTTCAGTAAAAATTTACACGTAGCGATGGGTATACCAATGTTTACCTTTTCAGGTAAAATGGGTAGTAATGTTCCACTTCTAGCGAGTTCATCAGCTTTACAATTACCTGGAATGTCCCTATGACCCGGCACCCAACAAAGGTGAATATTAAACTGTTGCGCCATCTCCAACAGAGATGATCGACAGTTGAGGGCTGTTCTAGAGTTTGTACGGACAGAGTCCAGGGATTTAATGGCGGCTTGACTATCAGAGAAGATGCGGATATCCGAGCATGATATCACGTTTTCTTTGAGCCAAGACAGTACTTCTTTTATCGCTAGAAGTTCCGCCTGGAATACGCTACAGTGATTAGGGAGACGGAATGAGAGACTTAAATTTAGTCTTTCAGAGTACACTCCCCCACCAACCCCATCTTTGGTCTTCGATCCGTCAGTGTAGAAGTGAATTGATTGATCTTCTAAGAATTCCACATCCTCCCAGGTGGATCTGGAAGGTATGGTCACTTCAAAATTTTTATCGAAATTCAATAGTGGGATTGTGTAGTCAGTGTTACTAGGAAGTGTTCCGAATGAATTCAGAATAGCGGAGTGACCAATCTCATTATTGATCCACTGTGAAGAGGCTTTGAGGCGAATGGCTGTGCTCGCAGCCGTTTGTTTGCTGAAAATATCGAGAGGTGTCAGATGGAGAAGAGTGTCTAATGCAGCGGAAGGAGTCGACCGAAGTGCTCCAGTAGTACATAGACATGCTGTTCTTTGGACTTTGCTTAGTTTGTCGCGATGTGTCGCTTTATCCAAGGCAGTCCACCATACTGCCACGCTGTAAGTTAGAATCGGTCTAATTACCGAAATGTATAGCCAGTGAGTGATTCGAGGTTGGAGGCCCCATTTACTACCTACGGCTTTTTTGCAGGAGAAAAGTGCCACTGTGGCTTTTTTCACTCTTTCTTGTATGTTAGGTTTCCAACTTAACTTCTTATCTAAGATGAGACCCAAGTATTTAGCTTCGTCTGAGAATTTTAGTGGAACACCATTAATAATAGGGGGGTCTGTTTGCGGAATTTTGTATTTCCTGGAGAAGAGGACAAGATCTGTTTTATGGGGGTTAACTCCAAGTCCGCATCGATCTGCCCATCGTGTTAGCTTGTTTAGAGCGTTTTGTAAAAGATCTCTTAAAATGTTAGGATGTTTTCCTGATACTGCTATAGCAACGTCATCCGCATAGGCAATCACTCTGTAGCTCTCTGCCTCTAAGGTATTCAGCAGTTCATTAACTACCAAATTCCAAAGAAGGGGAGAAAGCACCCCGCCTTGCGGTGTACCTCTACTGACAGATCTTCTTGCCGAAAAGCCGCCCAGTTTTGAATTGATAACCCTGCTTGTAAGCATCTGATTAATCAGTTCACCAAGCGACCCATCCACATTCAGAGAAGCCAGTGCAGATGTGATTGCAGATGTATCAACGTTATTAAAAGCACCTTCTATATCTAGGAAGGCAACCATTGTATATTCTTTATAATGGAGGGAATATTCGATGGTACGAACTAGTGTGTGGAGAGCTGTCTCCACTGACTTCCCTTTGCAATAGGCATGTTGAGCTGTAGACAGTAGTCTCGTATCAATGCTTGACCTTAGTTCGATATCAATCAGTCGTTCAAAAGTTTTTAGAAGGAAAGATGATAGGCTAATAGGTCGTAAATCTTTAGGGTTTACGTGGGAACATTTACCGGCTTTGGGTATAAACACAACTTTGACTTCTCTCCATAGAAGCGGAATATGGACCAGATTTAAGCAACCATTGAAGATGACTTCCAGAATCGGCAGAATTACTTCTGAATTCATCTGTAGTTCAGCCGGAATGATGCCATCTGGCCCCGCCGACTTGTATGGTTTGAAGCTATTGAGTGCCCATTGTAATTTTTCCCTTGTAATTAGACCTTGTGGAAATGTTAGTTTTTCGCTTGTCCTGTAAAGGGCAGTGCTATTAACAGTCTGTGAGCTGCCTGGAAAATGAGTATCCAGTAGCAAATTGAGCGATTCTTCGCAAGAGTTGGTCCAGGAGCCATCAGCATTTTGAAGGCAGCTAGGCATAACTGGATTTGTGGAGAGGATTTTTCTTAATCTTGATGCTTCTGAGGCTTCTTCTATATTGCCACAGAATGTCCTCCAAGAAGATCGTTTGGTTTAAGTGTTACCGTTACTTTTAAATCTTTTGTTTCATTTTTAGTATTTTTTTTTATAAAATTCCCCTCCCGCCCAAACGGGGGGTGATAGATACCGTAATGGTTGTGTCACTCATTGATTTTGAGAGTAGTTCTTTAAAATTAAAATGAAACTTGCTATAAGCGTCATATTCATAATCTTGAAAGTGCCACCTTTCAATTGATGTATCGCATTTTATGAAAATTCGACTTTTATCTTTAAACGCGATTTGCGGCTAAACTAAACGTCCTAGAGGTATCAAAGTTGGGACCTTTAAACATGATTAGCGGCTAAACTAAGTGTCATAGCAACTTATAAAAAGCATATTCGGGATCTAGGAAGTGCCAGTTCTAAAAAATAAAAAAAAGTTGGCTAAAAATATTTTTTCCAAAACTTAATGTCCAAATCGGGGGTGAGCAATTCTTTTCCAAATTTCTCAGCAACTATACAACTTAAAAGATTGAAATTTTTTGTGTAGTCTAAGATAAGCTTAATAAAGCTCTCAAATTTTTTTTAGGGGGGTGCCATTAACAGGAGGCTTGAAACTTCTCAATGAAAAAATGGCCCGACCCTGAACCCAGTATAGGATCGCCATTTTATTCCTCCTGGAATTTCAAGCCCCCTGTTAAGGGCACCCCCCTAAAAAAAATTTGGGAGCTTTCTTAGGCTCATCTTAGACTATACAAAATATTTCAATCTTCTAGAATGTATATTTACTAAGAAATTCAAAAACGAACAACAGTCCCGCCTTTTGAAAATAAATATTATTTAAATTCAAATCAATCAATATTTATTTTTCACTCTTTTTTCTACATTCAAAGTGATAAGACGTGTTCTTGAAACTTTTTTTGCGGAATTTTTTTTTGGAAATATTTACAATGGAATTTGTTAGATCTCAGCGGGGTGAGGATAAACTCACGTTTGAAGGTTTCATGTATGTTAAACACAGAAGTGAAACTTTGAAAACTACTTGGAGATGTGAAAAATATAAGTCGGATAGGTGTCGTGGAAGGGCAGTCACAATGGAAACGGAGACCATTGTGACTGCTGAGCACAATCATGGTCCATCCCCAGTATTGTGCGAAATAGCCGGATTGATGCAGACGGTAAAGACCCAAGCCACTGCTTCAACAGAGACTCCAAGGACGGTAGCTTTACGGGCTTTGGAAGGTGTTTCCGGACCTTCTCTGGCCCGTATTCCTGACTTGGAATCGATAAGAAAAGCAGTGTCGAGGGAGCGTAAGCGTCGGCATCAAACTTTGGCTATCCCGCACACCCGATCCGATATTGATATTCCCGCTAATCTGTTAGTCACCAGAACTGCAGTGCCCGAAAACTTTTTGGTGGCTGACACGGGCAGGGGGGATGAGAACCGAATAATTATATTCGGTTCAGAATCGGATCGGGTAAGGTTGTCCCGGAGTAGGACTTGGTTGCTGGATGGAACATTTAAAGTGTGTCCAGAAATGTTCTACCAGCTTTGGGTTGTCCATGGCAACTTCGAAAACCAAGTCCTACCATGCCTGTATTGCTTGCTTCCAAATAAGATGGAAGCAACCTATCTCCGTGCTTTGAACCTTATTCGCCAAGCGCAAGGAATGGAGAATATGCAGCCTGATACATTCATAATTGACTTCGAAAAGGGAGAAGAGAATGCACTTCGTTCTCTTTTCCCTGAAGCCAGAATTCATGGCTGCTTTTTCCATTTCGCGCAGGCAGTAAGGAGGAAGGTGCAAGAGATAGGTATGCAAAGCAGGTACGGGACGGATATGGGATACCATGTGGCTCTGAGAAAATTTGTAGCACTAGCCTTTTGCTCGACCGAGGATGTATTGGTGCGGTTTGAAACATTAGCGGATGCCTTTCTGGAAAACTTTGGTGATACCGAGCAACACCAAAGTTTTCTTCAGTATTTTGAAAATACTTGGGTGGGACGTAATCGCCGCAGTCCACGCTTTAGGCATGACATGTGGAACTGCAAGGCCACGACTCTGGAAAATCTGCCAAGGACAAATAACAGTGTAGAGTCGTGGCACAAAGCGTTCCAGGTGTCAATTGGTTGTCACCATCCAAATATTTTCAAACTACTGAATGCCCTCCTATTAGAGCATATTCGAGTAAATGCTCTATTCGAAAAAATAAGCTCAGGGGTAACTCTACCCCTTTACTCTAGAGTTGAGTATAGGAGGGCAAATGAAAGGCTCCTTAATGTTATCGACCAATACAACACGAAAACACCTGACCAATACTTGCTGGCATGCTCCAATTATGTTGGAGACTAATTTAGCAAGGGCACAGTGAGAGGCACGGGGAACTCACTATAAAAAAGCACCCTAAGAGTGAGAGGCACGGGGAACTCACTATAAAAAAGCACCCTAAGAGTGAGAGGCACGGGGAACTCACTATAAAAAAGCACCCTAAGAGTGAGAGGCACGGGGAACTCACTATAAAAAAGCACCCTAAGAGTGAGAGGCACGGGGAACTCACTATAAAAAAGCACCCTAAGAGTGAGAGGCACGGGGAACTCACTATAAAAAAGCACCCTAAGAGTGAGAGGCACGGGGAACTCACTATAAAAAAGCACCCTAAGAGTGAGAGGCACGGGGAACTCACTATAAAAAAGCACCCTAAGAGTGAGAGGCACGGGGAACTCACTATAAAAAAGCACCCTAAGAGTGAGAGGCATGGGGAACTCACTTTAAAAAAGCACCCTACCCCCCCATGGGGTAAGCCTTGACGTGGCGGGGGGGCTTACGGCAACATGCGTGAAACCTAGAGCTATGCGATCGTGGAATCATCCGCAGAAGGTCCATCCATGATCGACTGGTCTAGGTTGAGTATCTGTTGTTACTAATTACCTCACAACGAAAGGATTTTTTCAGCATACTGAAAAACCTTAAAATAACATCACTTTATTCAGCTACTCTACTATAGAAAACTTTATTAAATGCAAGCCAATAATAATAAGGTAATTCGATCTATGTTCGATTGATTTCATGAATAAATATTTATTAATGTTTTAAAGCGTTTATTTTTACAGGGAAATATTGTTGCTTTTTTAAGATATGAGCACAGATATTTAATAGAGTCACATAGATATCGCATCCAGTACAGTAAAAATTACCATTTTCTCAATCATTTGTATTTGCAAGCTCTTTTTCTTCTTCCTCAAAAATCGAGTCACTTGGTCGAACTCCCAACTTGTAGTTGACGTTTTGTATCTATGTTTAGGTGTGGAAATCTATGAAAAAGTTACAAAAAAATTTGTTTCCTTTGTCCAGATTCCAGACCCACCTCCAGAACCTCCTCTGTTAGACCTTACTCCATCAGAAACATCACCAACAATATCTATGAAAAAGTTAAAAAAAAAAATTTTCCTTTGTCCAGGTTTCGGATCCACCTCCAGAACCTCCTCTGTTAGACCTTAATGCTTCAGAAACACCACCAAAAAAAATCTATGAAAAAGTTACAAAAAAATTTTTTTTCCTTTGTCCAGATTCCAGACCCACCTCCAGAACCTCCTCTGTTAGACCTTACTCCATCAGAAACATCACCAACAAAATCTATGAAAAAGTTAAAAAAAAATTTTTTCCTTTGTCCAGGTTTCGGACCCACCTCCAGAACCTCCTCTGTCAGACCTTACTCCTTCAGGAACACCACAAAAAAAAATCTATGAAAAAGTTACAAAAAATTATTTTCCTTTGTCCAGGTTCCAGACCCACCTCCAGAACCTCCTCTGTTAGACCTTACTCCATCAGAAACATCACCAACAAAATCTATGAAAAAGTTAAAAAAAAAATTTTCCTTTGTCCAGGTTTCGGACCCACCTCCAGAACCTCCTCTGTTAGACCTTAATGCTTCAGAAACACCACCAAAAAAATCTATGAAAAAGTTACAAAAAAAATTGTTTTCCTTTGTCCAGATTCCAGACCCACCTCCAGAACCTGCTCTGTTAGACCTTACTCCATCAGAAACATCACCAACAATATCTATGAAAAAGTTAAAGAAAAAAATTTTCCTTTGTCCAGGTTTCGGACCAACCTCAAGAACCTCCTCTGTTAGACCTTACTGCTTCAGAAACACCACTAAAAAAAATCTATGAAAAAGTTACAAAAAAATTTTTTCCTTTGTCCAGATTCCAGACCCACCTCCAGAACCTCCTCTGTTAGACCTTACTCCATCAGAAACATCACCAACAATATCTATGGAAAAGTTAAAAAAAAAAATTTCCTTTGTCCAGGTTCCAGACCCACCTCCAGAACTTCCTCTGTTAGACCTTACTCCATCAGAAACATCACCAACAAAATCTATGAAAAAGTTAAAAAAAAAAATTTTCCTTTGTCCAGGTTTCGGACCCACCTCCAGAACCTCCTCTGTTAGACCTTAATGCTTCAGAAACACCACCAAAAAAAATCTATGAAAAAGTTACAAAAAAATTTTTTCCTTTGTCCAGATTCCAGACCCACCTCCAGAACCTCCTCTGTTAGACCTTACTCCATCAGAAACATCACCAACAATATCTATGAAAAAGTTAAAAAAAAATTTTTTCCTTTGTCCAGGTTTCGGACCCACCTCCAGAACCTCCTCTGTCAGACCTTACTCCTTCAGGAACACCACAAAAAAAAATCTATGAAAAGGTTACAAAAAATTATTTTCCTTTGTCCAGGTTCCAGACCCACCTCCAGAACCTCCTCTGTTAGACCTTACTCCATCAGAAACATCACCAACAATATCTATGAAAAAGTTAAAAAAAAAATGTTTCCTTTGTCCAGGTTCCAGACCCACCTCCAGAACTTCCTCTGTTAGACCTTACTGCTTCAGAAACACCACCAAAAAAAATCTATGAAAAAGTTACAAAAATTTTTTTTTTCCTTTGTCCAGGTTCCAGACCCACCTCCAGAACCTCCTCTGTTAGACCTTACCCCATCAGAAACATCACCAACAAAATCTATGAAAAAGTTAAAAAAAAATTTTTTACTTTGTCCAGGTTTCGGACCCACCTCCAGAACCTCCTCTGTTAGACCTTACAGCTTCAGAAACACCACCAAAAAAAATCTATGAAAAAGTTACAAAAAAATTTTTTTCCTTTGTCCAGATTCCAGACCCACCTCCAGAACCTGCTCTGTTAGACCTTACTCCATCAGAAACATCACCAACAAAATCTATGAAAAAGTTAAAAAAAAAAATTTTCCTTTGTCCAGGTTTCGGACCCACCTCCAGAACCTCCTCTGTTAGACCTTAATGCTTCAGAAACACCACCAAAAAAAATCTATGAAAAAGTTACAAAAAAATTTTTTCCTTTGTCCAGATTCCAGACCCACCTCCAGAACCTCCTCTGTTAGACCTTACTCCATCAGAAACATCACCAACAATATCTATGAAAAAGTTAAAAAAAAAATGTTTCCTTTGTCCAGGTTTCGGGCCCACCTCCAGAACCTCCTCTGTCAGACCTTACTCCTTCAGGAACACCACAAAAAAAAATCTATGAAAAAGTTACAAAAAATTATTTTCCTTTGTCCAGGTTCCAGACCCTCCTCCAGAACCTCCTCTGTTAGACCTTACTCCATCAGAAACATCACCAACAAAATCTATGAAAAAGTTAAAAAAAAAAAATTTTCCTTTGTCCAGGTTTCGGACCAACCTCAAGAACCTCCTCTGTTAGACCTTACTGCTTCAGAAACACCACCAAAAAAAATCTATGAAAAAGTTACAAAAAAATTTTTTCCTTTGTCCAGATTCCAGACCCACCTCCAGAACCTCCTCTGTTAGACCTTACTCCATCAGAAACATCACCAACAATATCTATGAAAAAGTTAAAAAAAAAAATTTTCCTTTGTCCAGGTTTCGGACCCACCTCCAGAACCTCCTCTGTTAGACCTTAATGCTTCAGAAACACCACCAAAAAAAATCTATGAAAAAGTTACAAAAAAAATTTTTTTCCTTTGTCCAGATTCCAGACCCACCTCCAGAACCTCCTCTGTTAGACCTTACTCCATCAGAAACATCACCAACAATATCTATGAAAAAGTTAAAAAAAAAAATGTTCCTTTGTCCAGGTTTCGGACCCACCTCCAGAACCTCCTCTGTTAGACCTTAATGCTTCAGAAACACCACCAAAAAAAATCTATGAAAAAGTTACAAAAAAAATTTTTTTCCTTTGTCCAGATTCCAGACCCACCTCCAGAACCTCCTCTGTTAGACCTTACTCCATCAGAAACATCACCAACAATATCTATGAAAAAGTTAAAAAAAAAATTTTTCCTTTGTCCAGGTTTCGGACCCACCTCAAGAACCTCCTCTGTTAGACCTTACTGCTTCAGAAACACCACCAAAAAAAATCTATGAAAAAGTTACAAAAATTTTTTTTTTCCTTTGTCCAGGTTCCAGACCCACCTCCAGAACCTCCTCTGTTAGACCTTACTGCTTCAGAAACACAACAAAAAAAATCTATGAAAAAGTTCAAAATAGAAATATTGTTCCTTTGCCCAGTTTTAGACCCATCTCCAGAAACTCATCATATTCATATTCCTGCTTCCTCCGATGTACCAAGTATTGTCAATTGTTCAGTCTTATCATTGAGTTTATATACATAGAGGAATCACGAAATCTTGCGTTAAAGCCCCCGAAGGTGTCGCCACATACACTAAATTGAGAATTTATAATTTTGTGGAACGCAGCTCACCAAGGAGTGCCACGACAAAGAGAGAAGGTGTACGAGGGGGGTCTGTTTTTGTTATTTTGTGGCTTATGTATGCAGACTTATGCAATATCCCTTTTCAGCTTTTTTGTGTGCAGGCACAGGCGCTTGTGCATATTGGGACATCTATAGGTAGGTACATATATTATATATCTGTTTCAAAGCGTATAGGGACGAGTTATGTATGTAATTTGTGCGTTTGTATGTCGATCGGTGATGGTCGCGTCAATTTAAAAATAAAAGGCTGGGAAATGTACATACATATGTGCATTCATACGTTAATAGTTTAGGTCCTGATTTTATACTTTAAAGATATTCTTTATTTTGTTTCTATTTCTTTGGAATCAGAAACTTTTTGGAAGGTAGTTACAAGACTGTGTTCCTATGGTGTAAATAAATATTTACTGTACACAGAGGTCGAAGATCTGTTTTCTAAACGAAAATTATAAATTTGTACTGTGTCTATCTAGGTACATAGGTACATACCCACCTGGATAGAAAGTCTTTTTTTGTGTGCAATTTGATTAGCCTGGCCCAGGAAAATCAGACAAAAATGGCAAAACTACGAAAAAATCATGAGCTTTGTTTTGCCGTCTTAAAAATTTAAAGCCGCTTAAATTTAGACAGGGTGAACATTTTTTAGAGGGTAAAAGGGCATAAATTTCAGTTTTTTCTTCTCGAAAACTAACAGAAATATATCAACAATTTGCAACTTCGTTTCGTTGTTCATTGAGTGATTTCAATAAAATTGACACAGGGATAGCTGAGATAGAATTTCAATAGAAACAAATATTTTTAAAACAGGGTATTTCAAAAAAATTTCAACATTTTGCAACTTCGTTGTTCCTTGGGCGATTTCAATGAAATTGACACAGTCGATAGTGAAAATGCCCATAAATAAAAATTTAATAAAAAATAGGTTTGATACTTTTCAATTTTCTCGAAAACTAGTAGACTTAAAACCATCTGGTTTTCACTTGATTTAAAAACTAGATGACAGTATTATAGACTTTAGGCTTTAAAAAAATGTGCAATGCTTAATTTTAGGTATCACCGTTATTTTTAAATATTTTTCTTTTCATTTTAAAAATAGGATGAGATAGACCCCTTCCTAAAGTAAAAATTGCTCGTATCTAATTGTTCGACAAAAAGCCGTTATTTTTTCTTGTCGCCTGAACTATCGTACACTTGGCGAAAGCTTTATTAGCCAACAAAATTCTTCATAGTAAATAAGCCATTGGAAAATTGTTCCTGTTTCGTTTTCCTGATCGCAATAACTGGCCCCTAAGGGCCTTATAGTGCAGGCTTATTAACATATTTTTAATCGAAAAAAAGAAAAATTGTTAACAGCAGTTTAACGATTGAATATGGTGAAGGGGGCTATAAGGTATGTACAAAAAATCTATTTCCTAGAGGCGGAGTTGGAGGGGGGATTTGAGGGGTAAAAAAGAGGGGGGGAATTGTATTATTGCATTTTCCGACTAAAGTTGACCCCAATATGAAGAGTGTTCGATAGAAATGTTGTAGATCTTTTTAACGTAACCCCAAAAT
The DNA here is from genome assembly GCA_963921185.1 of Dasysyrphus tricinctus. Classification (NCBI taxonomy): domain Eukaryota; kingdom Metazoa; phylum Arthropoda; class Insecta; order Diptera; family Syrphidae; genus Dasysyrphus; species Dasysyrphus tricinctus. The sequence continues at coordinate 213,168,163 of OY992530.1, forward strand.
TTCCGAGATATTGGCGAAAAACCGTATTTTTTCTGGTTTTTGTTTTTATTTTTCATTTTTCGAAAAATTGTTGAATTTAAATGAAACTTTGTGAAAATATATCTTGCTGTGTCCTTAATTAGGACAATTTTTTTCAAGCATAACTATTGATCAGTTTTTGAGATATTCAATTTTGTTTGAAAAAAAATACTTTTTTTTCAAATGAAAAATGTATTTCGTACCGAGTTCATTTAAGGATCATTAGTTTTGTTTTTAAATTTACTTTTATATGAAATAATGAGAACATATAGTAACCACGTACAAAAATGCGAAAAAAGCAAAAAAATCATTTTGCATCAAGTATTTTTTAATAATGGTTGATAAATTGTTAAAAATTTTTGGAAAATGCAATAACTAATCACACCATTGAATTTTCTACAGAAAAAAAGTACATAAAACATTGTTTTATTATTTCACCCCAGACAAACGTTTATGCCGATGCCGCAACGATATTGCTAGAAATATTCATTTCAATGCATACAGTTTTAAATGAAAAACAAAAATAATAGTACAGGAGCCGATACCAAATTTTGGGAGCAGATGTAGGTACATATAACCAGAATCTGAGTATGAAGTTTTAAAGGTACATGTATTCTGATATTTGATACCAAAGTTTGGCAGGTTTTTTTCTCAGCCTTTGGTGGGGATAGAGGTTCAAAACCAGCTTGGTTTCCTATTTAAATTTAATGGTCAATAACTCTTCAATGCACTTTTAAAAAAATAGGAAATGATGCTCTGTCATTTTCCCTTAGCCTGTAGACTTTTACTTTGATGATTCAATCAATGATATTAGCTTTTCAAAAAAATATTATCGTTTTGTTTTGAAAACTTTATTTTGTTGATTTTTGTTTTGTTTGAAATTTTTGAAAAAAAGGGTAAAAAAATGATTATATCTTGAGTTTCAAATATCAGACTGTCATAATTGGTTATTTTATATAAAAGTTTATCTAAAAACAAAACTAATGATCCTTAAATGAACTCGGTACGATGATTTTCTGAAGTACATTTTTCATTTGAAAAAAAGTATTTTATTGCAAACAAAATTGAATTTCTCAAAAACTGATCAATGGTTATGCTTGAAAAAAATTTTACTAATTGAGGACACAACAATATATATTTTCACAAAGTTTCATTTAAATTGAATTATTTTTGGAAAAATGAAAAATAAAAAACAAAACCCAAACAAACGGCTTTATCATTTTCCGAAAAGAAAAATACAGTAAAAAAAAGGTACATTTTATTTTCTCTTATCCAAAAACAAAAAAATTATTTTCTGCCTGTTAAGTGCTCATGCATGGCTCGTATCCAGCGTTTGTACCTTACTCCAATCGGAGCAAATTTACTCCAATTTTGAGGATTAACAAAAACTAACTAACTCCACTAATTTGAAATCTACCTCTTTTTTCCACACTAAAAAATTCTTTTGTCAAACAACATGAAATTAAATCAAAACACCGTTTTATTCAATTTTCCAATCATCTCCGACTCTGAAATCTGAATGTTTACATCTGAAAGTATAATTTTAAACGGAATCATTTGTGTTTCTTATCTTGTTCGTCGTTTCTCGATCTCGATCATATCGTGATTTATGATATTTTTTGTTGTTAAAAATACCTATTTATTTTTGTTTGAAAATATAGTTTTGACAACTTGAGTTTTTCCTTCGTTTTCAAAATTTTCTATAAACCTAGCTACCTACTCCGCATTTTCAACAAATCTGCTCCGAAATTTTGCTGCTGAGATTTGAACCTTGCCATGTCTTCCAAATACCAAAGCTAGCCCTTTATGCGTATAGGTAGATACATTGATGGTTACAACAAAGAAAAACAACAAAAAGTACACATTTCCATTCCACAAAAGAAAGAAAATTGAATTTCTACCTGCAACCTGCTCATGCTCACTGTTCTATTCATTGTTCATGTTGTGTTGGTATAGGTAGGTGTTTGCTTCCCACATTTCATGGGATCCACAATTTTTTGTTTTTGTTTTTATTATGAAAGGGTTCAAGTATAAAGACAAATAAGGTGACATCTAGCAACATGATCCACAGATTAGTTTTCTTTTATGAGTAAAATGGTTGTAGTCCTTGGATGCACAAGGCGACATCTGAAGTCGCTTTAACGTAGTATTTTCATTTTATCGAAGTGGTTCCTCTATGTATATAAACTCAATGGTCTTATGCATACCTATATACCTATAGCTGACAACCTCACACCGTATTTTCCTGTCGCTCCTCTTACAATAAGGTTTTTCTTTTTTTCCTATTAGGTACAAAAGTATATCAACCAATCAAGAAATTCCATATCCATAAAAATCCTAAAACACAACAACTACATTTTAAAACATTTAAACATCCCCCACTTAGCATCAATCAAGGAGGTTACCAAAAATTGACCCTATCTTTTTATTTGCTTACATTGCTTTTTGCTGACCTTTTTCATTTTTTGTGTCAAATTAAAAAAATAAACAGCCAATTAGTGAGAGGCACAAAAGCACAAAAGTTTTAGCTCACACCATAAACTTTAGTTTTCAATATAAAAATTCCTAAATAAAAAGTCCCTGAACAAAAAATCCCTACTGAATTCACAAACCAATTGAAAAATTTAACGAATCGAGTGCACGAACCATTCATTTCTCATTTCCGGAACGAAGATTTTTTTTGGGGCCAGTTTTCTGGTTTTCACTTCCGGGATCAGTTGTCCGGGGATAAGTTGAGGCTTGGGTTCACATGCGCGGGTTCAGTTGTGTTGGTATCAGGTGTCTTGGGTTCTGCTGCGTTGACACCGTAGGTACATTTTTGGAAGTTTTATCCAGCTGTATAGTGGTTGACAATATAAAACTTTTTCCAACGACGACACCGACGACCACATTTTAGTTACATCCTCCTTCTCATGTGAGAGTTCCAGCAGCAGCAACATTATATCGTGGACATACTCTCTATGGGTACTGCAAACCAAAGACCAAACTAGGTTCTTATTAAATTTGCATTTATAAAGTTTTTTTCTCTTTTGTTATTGGTTCCTGAATATTTTCTTTTTTTTTTGTATTCAGACCATTGGAAATCGATTTAGTATGCTAATGGAAGTTGGTTAGGTTAGGAATTCAAACTATGAAAAGTTGACAATTGAAAACTATGACCTTTATACCTACTCCTATAGTTGTTTTATTTATTTCTATTTATGGATTGATACAATAGAATGGTCGGATTGAAACTTTTAGTTAAGGCTTTAGTGAAAGTATAGGTATTTCTTTTAATGTGACAAAAATAAATACATTTTATTTTACTGAATCGGAATTCTCTGGCTCAATTTTTTGACGAAAAGTTATTTTATTTACTACTAGCTGGCCCGCCCCGGCTTCGCACGGGTATATAAATTTTAGTTACATGGACAAATTAAATAAATTATCCATAATACTACCTACAATAGTAAATTTGTTTGATTGGTTACATTAATACCGTTTTCAATTGGATTTTGGAATTGTTTTATTCCTATCGAATATGGAAAACCTTCTACTCCAAATTTTACTGGTATTTCTGGGATTCATCAAATTGAAGCCATTACAAATGAAAATGGAAAAAATTATTTTATAAAAAAAAATTTAAACTTGCTAACAGCGAATATTGTGATGGAAATGGTTGAACATACCAATACCTACGCCCACATCTTAAGAACATCATTCTGCATTTAATCGATAAGGACGATGGCAAGATGTGGGCATTGAAGAGATGAAGCAATTTGTTGGTGTTATAATACTTATGGGTGTTGTAAACTTACCGACAATTGATTACATAGTTGATAAAAAGATTGCAATCTTTTTTTGCTTCCAATCTCTTGTCACAATCAACTGATTGCAATCTTTTGAGACTTCATGCATTGAATTCTTTTGCATCCATTGAATTTCTTGCATTCTTTTGAAGTCTTGCATTCTTTGAATTTTTTAAATAATTTTTTAAGTCTTTTGTATAAGCAATCTGCTCGATATATTCCCAGTTTCCAAAACTGATAATCAACTGTTCTTGATTGTTGGCATGTGAAGGCCAATATACCAATCGCAAATAGATAAACTCTTCATTATTTGGCATAAAGGTGTTTAACCAAGTAAAGCATCCTTAACCCTTTTTACATCATTGAAATGTTTTCTCTTTTTACCTTTTCATTTTTTGGTATAAGACACACGCTGACCGTCAAAAACTGTTCAAGGATTGGAGATGGAGCTTACAAAATACCCCAAGCTTCTTGTATAGTAATTTGTCCTAGCCAGCCATATCACTTTCTTTTTTATGTTTGCAAATGCATTTGTTCAATTTAACTGCCAACGGCAATACACAATTAAAACTAAAAAAAAATAAACTTTTTCAGTCTCATCATAATAATATTATTATATTTACTGACAGAAAATACAGGGCTTGTTTTTGAAATAAACTTTATTTTTTCACATAAAAACATCAATTTTTCTTTTTTATGATAAAAGTGCAGCGCCACTCATTGAAAATTTTTCAAATAACTTCTTAAACCTTGCCAGTCATTTTTTGAATATAACCCATAAATTTTAGCACAATCTGACGTGTAGTTTCTGAGTCTATAGGTCATATACAGACAAACATTCATTTATATATATAATAGATAGATAGATAGATAAAGATAATAATGCCTAAAATAAGGCGTTTTAAATGTATTTTGATAAAAAATCATATTTTACTAATATATTACGTATACTTGGTCCTCGGACCTGTTACCACTGTGAGATTCCCGATGAGGGGCAAAGGGCCTCCACTACTCCTACGTTACATCGTGTACAGTTTCTGGAGATGTACCTTATCTCTCTCCAACTCTTCTCTAGGTATGTTGACTCCCCTTGAACTGTTCTTCGGCAAGTACTTCTGCTGCGTGAGAGGGTTCCATTGCATCGCTTGACTCGCAATGCACTCGTGACCTTCTCGAAGCGTACCTATGTCCAATCCACTACCACAACGCTACGGTGAATTTCTTTCATCTTTCACTTCTACGCTATCCACCCCTACTGCGCTTCCCAGGCGGGAGCATTGATGTTCATTCGTTCTAATTGACCCAGCCATCTCAGTCGTTGGCTTTTCACTTTTGTGGCTAGGTTGGTGTCGCTGTACAGCCCGTATAGTTCGTGGTTGTATCCTGTTCTCTATTCCCAATCTACGCAGACGAGACCAAAGAATACCCGGAGAATTTTCCTCTCAAAATATCCTAGCGCGTTCTCATCCATCGTTAAAAGTGTCCATGCCTCTGCACCATACTGCAGGACCGGAATGATAAGCGCGTCTTAAACAGGAATAGTTTAGTTGTTCGAGAGGAGGCTTTGCTTCGCAATTACCGTCTTAGCCCAAAGAAACAGCGATTTGGCAAGAGTAATTCTTCGTTTGATCTCAGCACTGGTATTGTTCGCTGAGTTTATAGCAGATCTTAGGTAGACAATACGTCTCTGACCACTTCAAAATTATGGCTGTCTATAGTGACGTTCTGTCCAAGACGTTCGATCTTAGTTGTCCTTCTTGTTAACAGCCTATACATATTTCGTTTTGATTTCATTCATCTTTAAATTTATCTTCTTGGCTTCCTTCTCAATACTCACGAAAGGACAACTGACATCTCGCTTTGTTTCTCCGATTATGTCAATGTCGTCAGCGTAAGCGAGTAATTGGACGGACTTTTGAAAGATTGTACCTCTAGTGTTGACGTGAGAGTTTTCTTTCAAGAACGATGTTGAAGAAGTCACATGACAGCGCGTCGCCTTGCCTAAAGCCTTTTTTGACATTAAATGCGTCGGTGAAGTCTTTGCCGACTTCATGGAGCAGCGTGCATTCTCCATCGTCATCTTGGACAAACGGACGAGTTTGGCAAGGATGCCAAAACTAGACATTGCTTTATATAGCTCATCTCTATAGATGCTGTCATACGCGGCTTTGAAATCGATGAAAAGGTGGTGAGTATCGATTTGCAACTCCTGGGTATTCTCCAAGATCTGCCGTAGTGCGAATATTTGGTCAATGGTGAACTTCCCTGGCCTAAAGCCACACTGATATTGACCTATCAGGTTGTTGACGAATGGCTTCAGGCTTGTAGGCGATATTAAGAAGTCTGATGCCTCTGTTGTTGGTGCAGTTCAGAGGATCGGGCAAACAATTCTGAGGTTCCATTCATCGGGCATGCTTTCCTCTGACCATATTTTACAGATGAGCTGGTGCATACTCCTAACTGATTCATCGCCAGCCGATTTGAAAAGCTCAGCCACAAGGCCATCAGCTCAGTTTAGATATAGCTATCTTACTTCGTCGAGATCGGGTGGACGGAATTGTTGGCCTATGTCGTCCAGGAGGAATTCTGCAATCTGCATAGTAGCGGAATTCGGTCGTCGTCGCCGTTATACAATTTGCAGAAATTATTTTTCCATGGTTTTCTCCTGATCATTCTTGCTGGCTTCGGTTCAGGCCTTGTAACCCTGAGAGATTCTTTTCACTTTTTGGTAAAATTTCCAAACTTCATTCCTGCAATGGGATCCCTCAATTTCCTCGATCACGCGCTTCTCACGCTCTTACTTTTTCCCTCTTAGAACCTTGTGTTCCTCTCTCCTCTTCTGCTCGTAGAGCTCGCGACCAGCTCTGGTTCTTTTGTCCAGTGCTGCTTTATATTTATATGCCTGTTATTGGGCTGCATGTTTTTGCCAAAATTCTCCATCGAACCAGGGTTTTCACTGTAGTGGTCGTGCGAGGCCCATCACGTCAGAGGTGACATCTCTGATGGCTTCCGGACATCCTTGATCCTGGAAGAGTGCCATGCGTCGATCGCGATGTGGTCAATCTGGTTGGTGGTTGATCACCAGGAATTCGCCATGTCCCCTTGTGTATAGATACGGGTACTGCATACAAGCTACCCTAATGTGTCACCCCGCAGTAAAATCAATTAGCCCGAATCCGTTATCGGAGGTGGTGTCGTGCAGGCTATATCTTCCAATTGTGCCATCAAAGACGTCTTCTCTTACTAGTTTGGCATTCAAATCACCCAAGATAATTTTAGTATCAAAGCTAGGGTATTGCTCATATGTTTTGCCCAGAAGCTCGTAGAATTCATCCTTGGTGTCGTCATATTTCTACTCCGTGGGGGCATGCGCGCATATGAGTCTTATGTTAGCAGATTTAGCCTTGATGCGAACTGTCGTGAGGCGCTCGTTCACATAGTTGAAACTCAAGACTTCTTGCCTGAGTCCACCTCTAACAACGAATCCACATCCAAAGAGACGCTTCCCTTGTGTTCGGTAACAGTCACCGTAGTAGATGTTGCAGTCTCTCAGTTTTCTTTTGCCCGGCCCATCGCATCGTACTTCTTGGATGGCTTTGCACGTGGTCTATAGAGATGCAGAACAGATCCAAAGCTCGTTGTCCTTATTTTGTTTCCTGGGTTCGTCAACAGTAAGCCCGTCCGTATCCGATCTCAACTAAAATCTCTTTACGTGGCCGGGAAGTCAACCCGACGGCACGACCCCCAACCTAGACCCTTACAATTTAACTCCAAAGGCGGGGAGCCAGATTAACCACTCCTTAAAGGCCTGAGCTCCAAATATGTCGTAGTAGCCCGTATAAGGTGTTTACTAAGAGGTTCAGCCTGACTGGACCCGTAGACGCCACCGTTGATTCCATCTGGGGAACTCTTCCTCTGCCACCATGATAAAAGGAGATGTGCGTTAGTGGGAACGCTCTTCTCGGTTTCTGTCTTCAAGACTGTTGAGGGCACTCTTGATTCTGTATGCTAAATTCATCCACCGCACTTCATCCTTCTAATTGGCTCATCTAAGACTTCAGTCGAATTAAACAGCCAGTCATTTCCGAATGTTGCAACTTTTGTCTTTTGTTCAACACTCGAGCTTAGTCAAGTCCGGATGAACGAGAGCAGAATTCGATGGCTACCACTTGGAGGTAAAATAAGCTCAATTGACGTGTAGAATTTGTTGCTTCACTGAAGGTCGTCATGTTGACGCCCCTGTCCCACAATGCCCAGGCATTTTTTCCACTTGAAAGGGTGCTAATAATTGTTCTTTTTTTGGGTGCCAATAATTTATCGTGGTGCCAAATGCCAATAGTTGTAGTTTTTGGAAGCTTTTTTTGTTTGCCATTTAAATTTAATTATTAATTATTAAGCTTATATTTATTTTAATAACCCAACGGATATTATTGTATTAGATAAAACTGTGATACACAAACGATTTTCATCACACTACATATCCCTAGGTTAGGGGTCCCAACAATATTGTATACGTTATGCTAGTTGTTCAGATTCGGGAGCGAAACCTTAGGTCCCCATCATTCATGTCAAATAACAACATGTACACAGTTGAAACTTCACCAATATGGTCGGAGGATAGCTTAGCCTTAAAATCCTTGTATTTTTTTCGTTTTTTTAAGTTATTTTATACATATTCTATTTTCTTTTATATTAATTTGTTTCAAAATGTATTACTCTCTCTTAATTAAGGTATACCTACCTCTTCACTTTTATCTTTATAAGTTCATAATCTTAAGTAGGACTCCCATCCTATCTTATACACAAAAAGAGCATTACTTTAAATCCTTCTCCACTAATGGCAAATGCTCTTACCTTTACAATATTCTATAAAGTCCAGGACGTTCAGCCAGTTTGTCCCAGGAGGCTGAAATAAAAAAAAAAAAAAAATTAAGTGGACACAACCGTTGTATAATAGTAATAACTTCTATAAATTTTACTGCTCACAAAGTCTGTCTTCAATTTATCAAAACAATAGCGAAGCTCTGTCCAAAGCACTCGCTACCACACTCGAGAACAATTTGCTTAAAATTTAATTAACATGACTTACCTGAACGTTCAGCTTGCAATTATTATTAACGCAGAACAGTGTGAATGTAAAAAATTCTCCACTGCCATGCCAGCAGGATTGTGTTCGTGTTGTGTCGGAATCAGGACTCACGAGAATACCCGCTGCCGTCCGTACAAATCCCTGTGCACAATGTCTTTATAAGAGCTGAACAACTGTTTCGGGTCGGGAGCATAAATGATTTCGTAAGTTTAAAGGTATATTTTTTTCTCCTCATACCTCGCTAGCGCTAGTATACATAGCTTTTTATGCGAATGAGGATAGTGTGTATAAATTTCAAAGCGACCAGTGTAGGTATAATAATTTTCGTATGTAGGTATTCATTTATTTTAAGAATAACCTATTAGGAATATATATTTCCAGGACTCTCGTAAGCTTAGAGGCTGTGTAAAATGTTGCCTCTCTATGGAAAATTGTTCTTGAGAGTAAATTACTTACGAACTGGGAATAACTCGATTAATTTATTGCAGTCAAAAGGGGTTTTAATAGGTTTTTAATTACGGTTGACTTTAGCCTTCAATCGGTATTTTTCAAACTAACGTACTAAGAATCAGCCTTGGGATAGAGTTAAGATAAAGGCATGGATATGGATGTTGAGGGAACCGGAAAGATGAAGTGTTGAACTTTCGTTATAATTTTTATATTATCACTTCACCCTAGGGTTTAATTCGATTTGAAAATAATTTTAGCTCTTTAGGAAAGTTGGTCCTTTGAGAAGCAAAGTTATAGAGGGTTATAGGTTTTATTTTTATTGAAAATCTATTTTTGGAATATTGTCACAAACTTGATAAACATTTTTTTATCTTCTAAAATTAATATGGAGTTAAGTTAAGGGACTAGGCGACTTAACAATTTGAAGGAAAAGTTAGGAGGTTAGAAGTATTTTCAGATTAAATTTAATACCAATGTATGTCTATTGACCTAAGACCATAAATTGCTTTTAAATCAGGGGGAAGAGTATACCTTGTATATGCATTAATAGTCCTAGAATTTGAACTATTTTTGACTTGCAAACAAAATTGTTGAGGTTTTAAGAAAACGTATCATTATTTCCTCTCCTCTTTTTGGAAGACCATCTTAAGCCAAAATGTTTTTTTTTTTTCGTTTAAATTGAAAAAAAGGTAGGTACTTATCTACTATCAGAATAAAACCTGACACAGGTTAAGGCTTTACAGGGTGCGATTGCATTCATTATCATCATCGTGTCTTGCAACCCAGGTTGGGGCATAGGGCGTCAACAAAACGTCTCCATCCTTCACGGTCTACAGCAAAATATTTTAACTGTGGCCACGTCTTTCTCTGGGATTCTGCTTCTGCTAAGACAGTTGATTTCTATGTTGTTCTTGCTCTTCCAACCCGCCGTGCACCCTGAGGTTTCCATTCAAAGGACTGTTTCGCAATATCATCGTTTGGTTTTCTCATTGTATGCGCTTTCTTATGTCGACGTCAAGCCGCTCTTGACTTGTAATGCACCACAATTCCTCATTTGATATTATTTGTGGCCAGCGAATCTTTAGGATACGGCGAAGACAGTGATTCACAAAAGCCTGCAATTTTTTCGAAATGGTAGACGTGACTTTCCAGTTTTCACAAGCATATAACAGCACGGATTTGACAATGGATGGATTTGAAGAATCTCAACTTAGTGCGTAAGGTAAGGATAGAGAACCGAAGACAACATGAGCCTTATTAATTCTACTTTAAACGTCCAACCCCGTACTGCCACCGTTTGCAGAAACAATACTGCCAATTAGTGAAACTGTCCGACTTCTTCCACTAGCGTCTCCTGAAGAATAATACGCTGATGTGTGGAGGAGCCATGTTTTTTCTTTGACACACTCGACTTTCCCTTCACTTGTAGTGTTTGGCACATCCTGTTCGGCCCACTGATGTTATTTTCCAGTAGACATATGCCATCGGAATAGTCTAAATGACTGATCCTATCAAACGGTCTTTATTGAATGCCCTGTCGACCAGCTGTACCAACACTGGCCGTCAAAACGTCGTCCATAACCGGCAGGATGAGAATTGGCGATAGAACATTTCCTGGTATCACACCCTGTTGCACTATGAAGGAGTTGGATAGCTGCCCATTGTATAAAGCAAAACACCTTGCGTTGTTGTAGGATTCTTTAATAATGGCAACAATTTTTAGCGGAGTTCCTCTACCAAGCAATGATCTCCATATACATGCTCGGTTAATTTGATCAAAGGCCTTCTGAAAATCCACGAACGCGAGGTTAAGCGGTGATTGAAATTCCATCGACTGTTCAAGGACGATACACAGGGTAGTGATATGGACACACGATCGACCACTGCTGAAGCCAGCTTGATGCCTCTTGAGTGTAAACTCGATTCCAGCCCTTTTCCGCTCGAGAGTGATAGTTGCCATTAGTTTTGGGAAAACGAAAAACAATTTGTATCAATGCATGTAGAACACTAGCCGCTGTTACGCGATTGGCTTTCAGGAACTCAGCTGGTATTCAATCAAGTCCAGCTACAGACTTGAAGAGTATGAGACACTTTCGAAGAGTCTGGCACCACCAGTTCTACAAAACGTGCAAGCAACTGGAATCTGGTAGAAGGGCTGACACGCAAGCTCTTCGAAACAGCGAAGGAAGCCAAGTCACCGAAGCACAGGGAATTGTAGACTTGTTTAAGCAACATTTTCAGCAACTACTTAGTGGGCATTATGTAGAGGAGGCGACAGGGGAACAAAGAAGCATGAGACCAATCAATGAGGATCCAGTCCCAGAGCCCATTACTGAAGAGGTTAATAAAGCCATCCACAAGCTTAAGAACAACAAATCCGCTGGCTTGGATGGCCTACCTAAGGAACTCTACAAGTATGGAGAAGATGTCCTGGTAGGATGCATGCACCAGCTTATCAACCAAGTGTGGGAGGAGGAAAGTATGCCCGACAACTGGTCAAATAGCTCCATATGCCCAATCTACATAAGAGGTGATCCTATGTCCTGCAAGGACTACAGAGGCATTTCCCTGCTTAATGTTTCCTACAAGATCCTATCCAACGTACTATGTGAACATCTAAAACCTTTCTGCAAAACTATGATCAGCACACAACAGTGTGGCTTCAGGCCAGGCTGATCAACAGAACAAATCTCTTTATTGAGGCAAATCCTGCAAAATACTAACGAATTTCAAATCGAGACCCACATCTCTATTCATCGACTTCAAAGCCGCATATGTCGCAAGACCTTCTATTGGTGATGTTGGAACTCGGGATCCCTAAAAAACTGATCCAGCTATGCCGCATGACGTTACAAAATACACGGTGTAACGCGCAAATGGGTAACAGCTCATCCGAGTTATTCCAGACGTGTACTGGTTTCAGACAAGGAGATGCGCTATCATATGTGATTTCTTCAACCTAGGCCTGGAGCAGATAGTGCGCAAGAGTGGTGTTACCATACAAGGCACTATCTTCAACAGGTCTTCTCAACTGCTTGGCTATGCAGACGACATTGACATCATCGGCCACTCCAAGACAGCTGTACTTGAAGCAGCTATTGATGAGCAGGTGAAACGCGTTGGTCTTGATGTGAATGAGAATAACACAAAGTATATGCTATCAACAAACAAAGCCTCATCTGTCCATCGCCTAGGACAATACGTCATTGTTGGTAGCAGTAATTTCGAGGTAGCTAGGGAGTTCACTTACCTTGGAACAAACATCACGACCGACACCCTAGTTGAAATCCGACTGAGAATTTGCCTAGAACCGCTGCTACTTCGGTTTGGCCAAAAAAATGGGTTCAAAACTCCTTTCTCCAAAAGACAAAGTGCACGCTATACTCAACGCTAATTTTAACAGTTCTACTCTACGGCGCCGATTGCTGGACATAAGTTAAAAAGGCGAATTAATACTGGGCACTTTCGAGAGAAAAATTCTGGGGCGGATATTTGGTCCTATATGCGAAGAGGGCGATTGGAGGAGAAGATTCAATCGTGAGCTGTACGAGCTTTACTAAGATGTGGATGTAGTCCAAAGATCCAAAACACATCGACTATACTGGGTAAGCCACATCGAGCGAACTGACAATAACGTTCCAGCCAAGAAAATTTCCGAATTCCAGTCCCCAGGTTCGAAATTACCAAAAATACCAAACCTCCGTTACAGGGACCAGCCGGTCACAGACGCAAGAACACTTTGTCTCGACGAGTGGAGTGAGCGTGCCACGAGAGACCGCAACCGATGTAAGACCGCAATATCTCAGGCAGAGACCCTTCATGGATCGGGAGCCCGATAAGAAAATAAGTAAGCTACATACTTTGTTGTTCTAGAGGAGACTTATTGAATTTTGGCTTTCTGATTCTGAAGGGGGTTCGATGTTAATACCCCTATAAGAACTGCGCATCTCGTTGAGTTAGGGCACTTCAGCACTCTGCTCAACTGAATCCTCATTTAGCATTGCACAAAAATGGTCCTTTAATCTGCGTAGCTGATTCTTAATTGATGCCAAAAGTGTGCCATCCACATCCATTACAGGATGATTGTTATTCCTTTTTTCCCAATAACATCTCTGGATATTTGGTACAATTCGGATATTTCTTCTTCTTGCAGCGTTTCTCAGCGTTTTTCAGCGTTTTTCGCGTTATCTGCAAGTCTATACAACCTCACCCTCCTGTCACGTCTCACACAGCGATAGATTCAGGCTTTCGTTGAACATCTGCTTCGGCATTTATTTACTTTTCAATGATTCGTGAAGTTCGATTTTATCCCAGGTGTCTTGTGCTATCCAAGAGTCTCTAACTCTTGCTCGCTCGTGTCTACCGTCGCTGTAAAAGGATCGAACGTTCTATGCACCGATTTTCGTACGTATGCGGTAGCCATGAGTAACGTTTGCGCTTTTTGAAAGACTTCTTCTATTTGTTGACCATTCATTTAAAATTTATAATTATGGCGTAAATAAAAGATATTATTTTGAATGAAACTTTGTGAAAATACAGGGTATCCCGTAATGAGTGGATAATACTGCAACTGGTGATAAAAGGCCTTATGAATGACTGCTCAGAAAAAAAATATAAAAAAAATATTTTTCTTGTGGTATAATTTATTTTCGAAAAATGTTAAAAAATTCAGGGTCTCCTAAGATACCTAATTATAACGGCCACCCATAAAGGATTTTTATTATTTTTGTATTTTTATAATATTTTTGAATAACCGTTCTAAATGATGGGTAGTAAATTTTAACACCAGCTGATGCATTTTTTGGGTTATAATTTTTTTTAAATTATTTTTTTAATTCAAAAATAATTCAATATTTTTTTTCACCAAAGTTTGAAAAATAATAAAGGGAAAAAAAATGTATGAGAACATAAGTGGAAAATTTGATTAAAATTGGCCTGTTTAATGTACTTTTCAAAATGGTATAACACATGTTTGTGTCTACAACCATAACCAATAAAATTGTCATTTAATCTACTAAAGTAGTTTTTTAACATCTTATCACATGAAATTAAGTTACTAAATTAAGTAAACACTACGACGACGAATGAATGACTCATATTATTTATTTAATTTTTATTGCATTTTAAAATAACCGTTCTTAAATAAAGGCACTAACATTTAACACTAGTTGCTGGATTTTTTTTCAATAATTTTTTTAATTAATTTTTTAATAAAAAAATGATTAAATATTTATTTTCATCAAAGTTTGATGACAACAAAAATTGAGTTGTAAGGAAAAGTCAATAGATATACCAGTGTCACTATTATGTCTGCTAAATTCACTAACAAAGATAATAGCATGTACTTTCAAAAAGATTTTGATTTAGGTATGGGAAATGCGATAAATAAAAACAACAGTATTAAAATTATAATTTATTTGTATTTTTAAATAAATTTATATCAAATGTTCAAACTGTCCCCCATTCACTGTGATACAGGCTCTGCATCTTCTACTGAAGGACCTCTCAATAAAACGAGCATATTGGCGCTCATTTATTTTCATCACAGCGTCTTGAACACGACGACGCAGTTCCGTAATGGATGTAATTAGTTTAGTATAAACCATTTCTTTCAGGCACCCCCAGTAGAAAAAGTCCAAAGGATTTAGGTCTGGCGAATGTGGTGGCCACAAAATTAGGCCCAGACGGCCTATCCACCTGTTGGGATACGTTCGATTCAAGTACCTCCTTACATTTACAGCATAATGAGCAGGACATCCATCGTTTTGAAGCCACATTGAATTCCTTAGCTCCTCGGGCACTTCTTGCAATAGAGTTGGTAAATTAATTTGCAAGAAATTAAGATAGGCTTCACCATCTTAGTTGCCTGGTAATTCAAAAGGGCCTATAATTTGTCCATTCAGGATGCCTGCCCAGTAATTGATTTGAATTCAGGGCCGGCCCGAGCGAAATGAGCGCCCTGCGCATGCTTCATCATTACCGCCCATCAATTGCGGTCAATATTTTTTGTTTACACTTTTTTGTGCCTACCTACTTTCTTAACTATGTTGGTACCTAGGTTTTAGATGGACACGACACTTTTGTAATTACATTAAAAGTGAATTTGTTCGAACTATGTAAGAACCACTTTAATGTTCATTAAAAAACATACAAAGATTTTATACTTCAGAATTATATTCAGCCTTCAACAAAAATTTAAACATGCTAGAAGTTATATACGCTACTGACTACTGGACTCTGATTCTGCCCATGTCAGATCTATATACTCTCAATAAAGATTCCTTTTCCTTTCTTTTGTTTTGAGTTTTTTAGTTTGACCACAATAAGAACACTGGCGCACAAATAATGTATGTAATTCTAATTATATAAATCAAAAAATCCTTTTTCTTAATGAAAACATTGCCTGGCAACAACAAAAAAATAGAGAAACGAGAAATCGAATACAAAATATTCCCTCACTAACGACAAACATCATCATTATCATAAATCATCGCATCATCATCATTCATTATTTCCATATTTTATTCCTTCGTCTCGACACACGACAAGACAGTGCTACAATTTCATATTTCACTCAGCGTTACCGCTGGGTGACTTTAGTCGCACTTTGCGACCTTTTTTGGGTTCGTGCGACTAAACGACGACCTTTTGATCAGGGCGACCTTTTTCTCCGTGCGACTTTTTTTAAAATTTAAAATATCAAAAACACAAAAACACAGGTTTCTAGAACTCGCCCATTTGAATTGGAACAAACTGAACAGAAACAATATTTCAATCGACTTTCATTCAACAATTTTTTTTTTCCTTTGAAACGAAAACGAAGTGGCTTGGGGCTTAGCTTGCGCTTGATTGAAATTGAAATAAAGTGAGGGAACTTGAAATTGGAAGATTAGAACGCCAGTTGAGTGATGGGCTAAATACTGAACTAATAGTTTGCAATATCTGTTGCTAATATTATTACCATTCTTCAATAACAGTGCATCGGTTAAGCAGACAGACTGTATTTGTTGTATTTATTAGTTTTGCAGTAGGTTTTGGGTTAGAGCTTTTATTAAAAAAAAATTTTTTTTGAAAATGACACCTTTTGATTTATAAAAGCAAAATATCACAAGGAAAAATATCAGTCTTTGAAACTCAATTTTATCCAAAGCCAAGAAAATAGTTTATATTTTTTGTATGAATTCTTTCTTGAATTAACACTTAAGCAAAATCAGTTACAAAACGTCAACACCTTTTTGCTGCTGAAATTTGATTTTGAATTTACTTGATAAAATTGAAATTACTACCTATATATTAGCAGAATCATCATGACCAAATTTGTAAACGCACATCAAAATTTATTTATATCATGAATTTAATAACAACTGCGTCATTTTAAAGTTTTTTTTCTAATTTCAATAGCAGTTATTCCCGATTTTCGGTAACAAGCTAAAAGCTGTTACTAAATATCTTTTACTAACATATTGACCCATCCCTATAGAAGTTGAATATATCGGAAAATTTACTAGGTATACAAAATTAATCAATATCAAATTTTGTTATTACTTTCGTTATCATCATTAGTATTCTGAACGCCCTTAGGTCTAGCTATAAGTTTTTAAAAATAAGACAGCAATTTTTTAGTTTTTTTTAAAGATTTATGGGTTTTGTTTTAATAAAAAAATGTTCCAAAAATAATCTCAATTGTTTTGTTGTTCAAATAATATAAAAATATGGTTGTGCGACTTTTTATTTTCGAAATGCGACCTTTTGGATGAAAGTGCGACTTTTTTTCAATTATTATGTTTTGCGACCTTTTTTTCTTGAGTGCGACTGTTTTGCGACCTTTCAAAAATTCTCAGCGGTAACCCTGATTTCACTCATCAATAGCAGCCAATGCCAAACTAAAACATAAAAAACACTCAACCGGAAGAGTTTAATTAATAGACGCAAATTTTTAATTTGCGCACTGTTATGTCAATGAGTATGAATTTTCCACCTTAGAATTTCTGTTAGATTAACATTTCTGACTTCGATTTCATATAGAAGAACTGTTATCGCGCGCATGTTATCACCTTGGTGGCTGTTAATTGTCTGTATTTGCAGTTGAAGAATTTTGTTTTATGTTACACATAATAGGGGTGGGTTTGGGTTAGAGCCTTCGATTTTGGGCGGACGATTAATTACACGGGTACCCGAGACACGGGTACCCGTGTTTTAAGGAATTGATACCCGTGTACCCGTGTACTATTTAAATACACGTGTAAATAAAAATACACGTGTATTTAAAAGAACGTTGCTTCTTTCTGATGATTAACCAGACGTCGTGCATTATATTTAAAAAGACGCTTCGCAGCATAAATAAAAATCATTCTTTGCCTATGCTCCGTACCAGGTCAAGCATATTTGACACCTTTTTCGATTTTTTTTTCGTCAAACAAGTGCTTAGTGGCTATTTTTCTTTTAACTGACTGTATTCTTAATTTATTTCGGATAAAGATTATAATGAAATAGTAGACAAAATTATTATACAGAATGGCAATGGAATTGGAATGAATAAAGAAAGAAAACTAGATCAAAAAGAATGGAAGCCAGTTGTTGATAAGTTACATAGGTATAGTTGGAAATAATTGAATAACCTTGGTACCTTACCATTTACATAATGTTATGCATGTGTACATATATTTTTGCTTCCTGGTGTTATTTATTGTAGAGCCAGGTACGCATTATCCCTCCTGCATGACAGTTTTGCTCCAAATGATGATCTATATTTTATTTACCTTGTGAATGACGAAAATGCTGGAATTTTGAAACACAAAGTTGGAAACAAAATTTTGTACCTAATCATTTTTACTTGCGATTATAGGTACTATAAGGCAAGTTTTGGATTCGTGCAAAAAAAAATTTTGAGATAACAATTAAACATTATATTACGATGATAGAGAACACCAAAAAAGTGGGTGGCACAATTCTGTCTGTCGGTCTGTCTGTTCGTCTACAGCCTAAACGGCTCGATCGATTTTCTTCAAACTTGGTACATAGTGGTTTTTGGTGATTCTGCCGACACGTTTTTTTCATTTTTTTTTAGAACCAAAAATAACGGTACCTGCCATACATTTTTTTTTTGCAAATTTACATAATCGTATTTTTCTCAAAAACGGCTCGACAACTTTTCTTAAAAAAAATTTAATAAATTTATTTTAGTGAAGGCTTTCTTTAGGTGGAAAACCATTTTTCAAAAATGGTTATTAATGGTACCTCCCAAGGAACCATTTTTTTAATTTTTGATTTTCTTCAAAACGGTGAAACCGATTTCAATTATTTTTTTCATACAGAAGCTTCCAAAAAATTTTAATAGTTTTGTGTACCAAAATTTTTGAAAAAATATTTTTTGGATTTTTAAAAAATATTTCAAATTTTTTTTTGGAAAATCAAATATTTCGAAAACGGCATCATAGATTTTTTTGAAACTCGATATTTAAGACTTTTTTAGTACCCTCTAAAATATTTTTAGAAAAAATTTTACATTTATGAAAAAATAACGGTACCTTCCATACAAAAGTAAAAAAACCGCAAAGGAAAATATTTTTTTGCTTGAAAACGACTCCTACGATTTTGATTAAACTTTTTCGATATACTAAAATTAGTACGACCTACCATCAAAAATTATAAAATTTTACACATAGCAACTGTTAGTAGTACCTGTCATAGAACGTATTTTTTTATTTTGAGTTTTCTCGTTATCAGCTTAACAGATTTAAATGAATTTTCTTATATACTAATTTCAGATAAAATTAAATAATATTGCGTATCAAAATTTTCAAAAAAAAAAGTTTTTTGATTTTTAAAAAAAGTTTCAAATTTTTTTTTTTTAAATTCGATATCTCAAAAACGGGTTGATAATTTTTTTTCAAATTTTGTTTTTATATACACATAAATATATAGTTTAAATCTGCATACCAAAATCTGTTCTTAAAAATGTTTTAAGAATTTTATATATAAAAAATTTATTTAAAAAAAAAACCGCTCCAACGTTTTTAAATTTTTTTTTCCCATACAATCATATTCCGTCATGAATTAAGATGGCATACTTTTTTCACCTCAAACTGTCAAAAGAGTTGTTTTAGCTAATTTAAATGTCGTATTTCATGCTTCTCTACATTTTTCTCTCATAATTTCCATGTTTTGTATATACAATTTTCTTAAACTCGCAGTGTCTTGAACATAAGAGCAAGTATGCGACCCAGTCGTGCATTTTATTTTTAAATATATTTGTCTAAAAAATTGAAACAAGTCTTGTTCCTTTAATTTTTTTGGCAAGTGTATTTAAAAAAAAAATATTAGGAACAAAATTTTGTTTCAAAATTTTTGAAAACTTATTTTTCAAAAACTATATATTGAAACAATTAAATTTTAAAATACACAAAGAATAGGTTTGTGGCTTCGAAAACAGAAAAATATACCTAGCGTTAGAAATGTAGCAATTGTTGTTGTTTTCTAATAATTAGTTTTCCATATAATAACATTTCTGAAAAAAAAATTAAGCTTGAAACGAAAATTTCTAAAAATTGTAAATTTTCATCTGAAAGCATACATAAAAAACTTCTTTTTAAAATAGCAAAACTATCATCAGAAGGTAAAAAAACTTAAAAACTATGGAATTTTATTAGGGGTGAAGAAGATATATTTTTTTTTAACAATTAGCCTAGGGCACATAGACCAATGAAACCAACCTTATTTATGTACATAATAAATTTATGGAAAATTAATATTTATTTTTTACTAATAAAGATAATTTAAACGAATTTCTATGCATTATTTTCTTTTTCTAAGTCCTTAGATTCCTTAAGGTAGGTCAGTACCTTTCGAAAGAAAACAAATAGCACTTCGTACCTAATATACCTATACTTTTTACTTAAAACCTATACAACAAGTTGGTTGTAACATGCACAAAGCGCTCATTGAAAAATAATGATAAATATAAAGAACAAATCAATTTAATTTTAGACACAGTGAAACTGAAGAAAAAGTTGATTATGTTCTTTACTTATATTTAAGCTTAAAAGCTCATACAAAAATTATCAAAAAAAAAATGTTCTTAAAACGAAGTTTTATTAAAAAAAGAAATGCCCCAGAAGAGTAATTGTCTAACCAAAAAAAAAGAAAATTTGTATCACCCAAAAATTATAGAAAAAAATATTTCTCTAGAGGAAAATCTAGTTTAAACATTTTAGTTTAAATTTTGGCACCACCTTAGCTTTGGTCCTGGATGACTCCTGTCTAGATCAACTTTGAAGTTAAATTATATTATATTAAATGTTAAATTTCATCCAAATCATAGAAGTCGTAATAATACATAATGTATACTGCAAATTGCTCTTTTAAATTCTAAAATAGATTAAAATGGGAGTGACAGTAGGCAGATTGTACCAAAACTAATTTCAAAATTCAATCGAAAAATTTCATCTAAATCGGTTGAGTAGCTTCCAAGAAAAAAAGTATTTCAATTAAACAAAGCAAAGGTTCCGTGGCAGGGGGCGGATGTATCTAAAGCCAATTTTTAAGATTTTTTTTATCTTTCATTAAAACAAACTCTTAAAATTTCTTCAGAATCGATATAGCCGTTCAGAAAAGCTTACTTACTTACTTACTTAAGGTGGCGCTACAGTCCGGGGTGGACCAGGGCCTCAACCAACAAGCTTCTTCCAGCCGGCTCGGTTTCTAGCTAGCTGTCTCCAGTTTCGCACGCCAAGTTGGTTGAGGTCCTCTTCCACTTGCGTGCGCCACCTTTTACGCTGTCCACCTCTACTGCGTTGTCCCACGGGGTTGGATTCAAAGACTTTCCGGGCCGGAGCATTGGTGTCCATTCGCTCTAGATGACCCAGCCATCTCAGTCGTTGGCTTTTCACTTTTGTGGCTAGGTCGGTGTCGCTGTACAGCCCATACAGTTCGTTGTTGTATCTTCTTCTCCATTCCCCATCTATGCAGACGGGACCAAAAATCACCCGGAGAATTTTCCTCTCAAAACAGCCTAACGCGTTCTCATCCACTGTTAGCAGTGTCCATGCCTCTGCACCATACATCAGGACCGGGATGATAAGCGTCTTATATAGGGACAGTTTAGTTGCTCGAGAGAGGGCTTTGCTTCTCAATTGCCTTCTTAGCCCAAAGAAACAGCGATTGGCAAGAGTAATTCTTCGTTTGATCTCAGCGCTGGTGTCGTTCGCTGAGTTTATAGCGGATCCTAGGTAGACAAAGTCTCTGACTACCTCAATATTATAGCTGTCTATAGTGACGTTCTGTCCGAGACGTCGGTGTTGGGTGTCCTTTCTTGTGGACAGCATATATTTTGTTTTGCTTTCATTCACCGTTAAACCCATCTTCTTGGCTTCCTTCTCAATGCTCACAAAAGCACCACTGACATCACGCTTTGTTCGTCCGATTATGTCAATGTCGTCAGCGTAAGCGAGTAATTGGACGGACTTTTGAAAGATTGTGCCTCTGGTGTTGACGTGAGAGTTTTGCACTATTCTTTCAAGAACGATGTTGAAGAAGTCGCATGACAGCGCGTCGCCTTGCCTAAAACCTTTTTTGACATCAAAGGTGGCGGTGAGGTCTTTGCCGACCTTGATGGAGCAGCGTGCATTCTCCATCGTCATCCTGCACAAACGGACGAGTTTGGCAGGGATGCCAAAACTAAACATTGCTCTATATAGCTCGTCTCTATAGATGCTGTCATACGCGGCCTTGAAATCGATAAAAAGGTGGTGGGTATCGATTTGGAACTCCTGGGTTTTCTCCAAGATCTGCCGTAGTGCGAATATTTGGTCGATGGTGGACTTCCCTGGCCTAAAGCCACACTGATATGGACCTATCAGGTTGTTGACGAATGGCTTCAGGCGTTCACAAAGTACGGCAGAGAAGATCTTGTAGGCGATATTAAGAAGACTGATGCCTCTGTAGTTGGTGCAGTCCAGAGGATCGCCTTTCTTGAGGATCGGGCAAACAATACTGAGGTTCCATTCATCGGGCATGCTTTCTTCCGACCATATTTTACAGATGAGCTGGTGCATACTCCTAACCAATTCATCGCCAGCCGCTTTGAATAGCTCAGCCGCAAGGCCATCAGCTCCAGCAGCTTTATTGGACTTAAGTTTAAATATGGCTATCCTCACTTCGTCAAGATCGGGTGGACGGAATTGTTGGCCTACGTCGTCCAGGTTGAATGGTGCAATTTGCATGGTAGTGGAATTCGGTTCGTCATCGCCGTTATACAATTTGCAGAAATGATTTGTCCATATCCTCAGCACCGACTGCGTTTCCACCACGATGTTCCCCTGATCGTCCTTGCAGGCTTCGGTTCAGGGTTTGTAACCTTGGGAGGTTCTTTTTACTTTTTGGTAAAACTTCCGAACTTCATTCCTGCAGTGGCATCCCTCTAATTCCTCGATCGCGCGCTTCTCATGCTCTTTCTTTTTCTTTCTGAGAAGCTTGTGTTCCTCTTTCCTCTTCTGCTCGTAGAGCTCGCGAGCAGCTCTGGTCCTTCTATGCAGCGCCGCTTTGTATGCCTGTTGTTTGGCTGCATGTACTTGCCGGCATTCCCCTTCGAACCAGGGGTTTCGCTGTGGTGGTCGTGCGAAGCCCAGCACGTCAGAGGCGGCATCTCTGATGGCTTCCTGGCAGTTTTTCCACTGGTTCTCGATGTTTGCAGTTGGCGGCAAAGGACTAGTTAAGAGGGCGCGAGAGACTCGATCGGAAAAGGACCTGGCGATTTCTTGCGACTGTAGCCGTCCGACGTTGAACTTCCTGACAGTATTTCCCTGTTTTGGCTTTGGTCTGGATATCCGTAGCATTACCTTTGCTACAACGAGGTAGTGGTCCGAGTCAACGTTGGCTCCTCGGAACGTTCGGACATCCTTGATACTGGAGGAGTGCCTTGCGTCGATCGCAATGTGGTCAATTTGGTTGGCGGTTGATTGACCAGGAATTCGCCATGTCCCCTTATGAATATCGAGATGCGGGAACTGCGTACTAGCTACCACAACGTTTCGCCCCGCAGCAAAGTCGATTAGCCTGAGTCCGTTATCGGAGGTGGTGTCGTGCAGGCTGTATCTTCCGATTGTGCCACCAAAGACGTCTTCTCTTCCTAGTTTGGCATTAAAATCACCCAAGACAATTTTAATGTCATAGCTAGGGCATTGCTCATATGTCATGTCCAGGAGCTCGTAGAACTCGTCCTTGGTGTCGTCATCTTTCTCCTCTGTGGGGGCATGCGCGCATATCAGGCTGATGTTGGCGAATTTAGCCTTGATGCGAATTGTCGTGAGGCGCTCGTTCCCATAATTGAAACTCAAGACCTCTTGCCTCAGTCTGCCTCTAACAACAAATCCACATCCAAAAAGACGCTGCCCTTGTGGTCGGTAACAGTCACCATAGTATACATCGCAGTCTTTCAGTTTTCTTTTAACCGGCCTATCCCATCGCACTTCTTGGATGGCGGTGATGTCTGCTTTGTAGCAGTCTAGGGCCTCCGCTAAATGTTCGGCTGCACGTGGTCTATAGAGAGACAGAACATTCCACGTGCAGATCCGAAGTTCGTTGTCCTTATTTCGTTTGCTAGGTTCGTCAACAGTCAATCCGTCCGTATCCGAGGCTTGTTGATGCTTCGCAACTAAAAATAGCTTTACGTGGCCGGGAAGTCACCCCGACGGCACGACCCCCAACCTGGAGGACCAGACCCTATATATATAACTCCAAGGGCGGGGAGCCGGATTAACCGCTCCTTATAGGCCTGAGCTCCGAATATGTCGTAGTAGCCCGTATAAGGTGTTCACTAAGTAGTTCAGCCTAACTTGAACTGTAGACGCCACCGTTGATTCCATCTTGAGAATTCTTCCGCTGCCGCCTGGATGAAGGAGAAGTGCCTTAGTGGGAACACTCCTCCCCCCCTCTCTCGTTTGCTGCCCCCTAAAACCGTCCACAGGGATTGGAACCCCATCTTCAGTTAAAGGTACTAGGCACCCGATGTTCACCGCGGGGAGGTGAGAGTAGGAGTTGATAGACAGAGGTTCGCTTTGAAACAAAGCTTGTGGACGCTTGTGTCCTCTTGAATGCACATGTCTACCCTTTGAACGTTCAGAAAAGCCAAATAAATGTAAATATAATACAGAAACATTATAATCTGTATACAAGAAATAATATCTTACGTAATTATTTTTTTTTTTATACATTTGTATTTTAAATATTAATTTTAGACCTAAAAATAATCCTCGAAATATATTAGTGTATGTATAAGTAATTACCAAATTAACCAAAAAAACTTTTTTTATTTGAACTTTAAGAAGTAAAACAAAGCATAAATATACAAATAATACAGAAATATCTGTGTTATACGAATGTACTAGTAGAAATTCCTGTCATAAAACAATTTTTTAACTATTCAAACAATAATTAGACCGATTTTCAAGGTCCTTTGCATCCGATTTACCGATTTGTGCCTATTCCCACAGTAGTTACCCGTGTATTGCTAAATACACGGGTAATTATAAATACACGTGTAAATATACAGACACGGGTTCATGTACGGATAATTAAATACACGGGTAACACGTGTATTTAAATACACGGGCATTAGGGAGCTCTAGTTTGGGTTATGGAAATAACCCAGCAAACATTTTTGTGAACGTTCATTGAACATTCAGTGAAAATGAAGAATATATATTCGAGAAACACTCACTTCAGTGAATCAAATGTGGATATACTCAAATATCCCATCACTTTTACCTCATACGCGGGGAAGCGGATTTCTGTAGATTTTTGTCATAATAAAAAAATATCGAGATTCTTATTTCCTTCACATAATATGAATAAAAGTGAACGCGCACAAGCGATCCTCAAAAGAGGTATATCTTGGGTGCGTCCATTTTTATTCACATAAACTGAATGTCCCTTTCATTTTGTTTTGAAAAGCCATAACGGGACCTAGTCGCGCCAAAACTGAAACAAAAGTTATGCAAAGAGGAAATTCGTCACTTTCATTAAATTTTGCGTATTGTTACTTTACTGTACGGGTGGAACTACATATATCCATTGTGGCAGTGAAAAAAAAAATAAAAAAGATATATTAAATAAATTAACAAATAAACATATAAAGTGACAAAAATAAATAAAATTATCGCTTAAAAGCAAAGAAACCTTCAAAATGATCGTACAAAGTACATATAAAGCTGTAAATACATTTTTGCATGCTTCCAATCCATAAACTTACCTACGTATAATTAAGTATTTATTTCTTGACTTCAGTACATACATTTTTGTATACCAACATATCAATAAGCTTACATATAATTAAATATTTTTATCTTTTTTTCTTGATACAATCAAAATTTGACGCCGACGATACTGTTTGTCTTTTTGGCTGAAATAATATTTACATTCAGTTCTATGGTATACATTCGGATTATTTAAGAAACATTATAATGAATTAAATATAATTCAATTTATATTCACTAAACTGAATGAGGAAACCCCAATTTATATTCATATTAATGAATCAAATCTGTCTCATTTAAATGATTCAAAAAAGATTCATGAATTGTTCAGTGAAATGAATATATAAGCGTCCCATTTACATTCACTTAGGTGATGAATTACTCTATTATTAATGAAACATAAAAACGATTCGAATTCGAAGTAATGCTACCCAGTAAATTTGATCCAAACCGGCTTATAAATGAGTTCATAAATGAGGGTTTCTTTCACTTCTGTGAATTATTTATAAATCATTTCTGAAGGGAAATGTTTGCTGGGAAAATAAATGCCTTCACTCACACACACACGATGGTGAGTGAGCTGAAAATAATGTCGACAGCTTGAAAAAGAGAAAAATAGCAAATAGGTAGATATCTTTTGGTAAAGGCGAACAAAATCGTGCACTTTGCAAAGATTTTGCGATGTAATTTTTTTACTGTGGGTGTGAATAGGAAGATAGACATCGACTTATTTTTGGAATAGTAGATACCTATATAACTGTGTTTAAATTCAGAATAAGCTGGTAGTTATTTTACTGGATATTGGTGTGAGAAATAAAAATTAAAAAAGTAGGTAGGTATAGGTAGAGGTTACGAGGTAGTGGCTTTGTTAATGCTTGTTCAAGGCGCCCCTTGGGTTCAGCGCCCTGTGCATTTGCACAACTTGCACGTATAGCTTGTCCGGCCCTGTTTGAATTGGTACTGCGATTTGTCCTCGCGCATTAAATTTGGATTTTCCAGTTGCCAGCTATGTAAATGGATATTGAAATATCCATCCTTTTTAAGAGACGACTCATCACTCCACAATCTTTTTTTGAAGAACTCCGGATCTTCGTGAATTGTTTCCAACATTTTTTGACAAAAAATAACTCTTGCGGTGAAATCTCTTGGTAGCAGAGTCTGGACACGCGTGAAATGAAAAGGATGAAATTTATATTTTTGCAATACCTTATGAACTGATGATTTTGCGATCCCTGTTCGTCTTGCCACCACTTGTGTTGATGTAGTTGAATCTGCTTCAATTTCATTCAGCACAATACCATCAATTTCTTCTCGCGGTAAACGTCCTCCGCTAGTGCTGCCCAGTCCATTACCAGGCATTCGTCCTTCTGAAAAACATTGGTGGACTCTGATGAACACTCGATAGTCCGGATGTCGCGCATTTGGATATCGCTCTCTATAGAGTGCTGCAGCTGCGTAAGCGCTTCCTCTGCATTCCACGTATATTAAATACATATTTGCATACTCCAGCGGCGTATACTGTGACATTCTCAATCAGTATTAATTTAATTAAATTCAAAAATCCGTTTCATTGACGAAACCAGTATAACAACGTTATACGTTATGTAATGACAGAGAATTGCCAATATTTGCAAATAATACTATTTAATGCATTTTAATGCCTATTTTATTACAAGTCAATTTTGATTTGAGAAAGTGTTAAAAATCTTCTCTAGTAGATTAAAGCCAATTTAATGTAATATTGCTGTAGATATAAACTTGTGATTCACCATTTGGGAAAGTACATTGAAAGGAAATTTTTTAACATTATTTGCCACGAAAGCTTTCAGTTTTTTGTCTTTTTTATTAACTTTTAAACTTTGATGAAAATAAATATTTAATCATTTTTTTATTAAAAAATTAATAAAAAAAAATATTAAAAAAAACCAGCAACTAGTGTTAAATGTTACTGCCTTTATTTAAGAACGGTTATTTTTAAATGCAATAAAAATTAAAAAAACAATATGAGTTATTCATTCGTCGTCGTAGAGTTTACTTAACTTTTTAACTTAATTTCATCTGATAAAATGTTAAAAAACTACTTTAGTAGATTAAATGCCAATTTTATTGGTTATGGTTGTAGACCAGTGGCGATTCCTCTCAGTTGGCTAGGTTGGCTGCGCCAACCCTAAAATTTCGTCTGAAATACACGTACTACAAACAATTTGTTTGTATTAAAACTTGAGAATAAAATATCCTTTTATGTTGATAATAAAACAACAAACACCCCAATCCGTTTAAATCATTATAAAACCAGCCAAACCTATTTAAATCAAGCCATTCACTGCCAGTGGCGGATCCAGGGGGGAGGTCATGGGGGTCATGACCCCCCCCCAGAGCTCCAGCGAAAATAACAAACACGAGCAATCTTTACTGATTATTCAAAAAATTAGAGGACAGAGAAAAACTTTTTGGGTTATTCCATATTTGTTAGTAATCTACTATTTATACGAAAAACATGACCTATGGACATGGTTAGCTTCTATTTTCTTAACAAAGCCAATCTTCTTAATGAAATAGACAGCAAAGAAACATTGATCAAAAATCACTACAAGCCCTCGAGGATACACTAAATTGTCTTAGATATCCATCCGACTTAAAATTCTGCGGACTCTCTTAAATAATAAAGGTTCCCCACAGTCCATCATCGCAAAAAATAAGACTCTGCCGTATTTTGACAAAGATTAAGCTATTAAAAGCAAACGGGACCCTTAATCATAAAATCCGTTATAACTAGAAAGCAAAGCGAAAATGAGAAAAATACCTCTTAAGTTTTTCAGTAACCCATGGTTTTCATCTGCGGTGGTAACTGTGTGATACCCTGTATAGTAGTTTTGATAACAAGTTATCATAGCATTTTAAGCATTATATTTACTTAACTCTGTTTTATTTTCAATTGAAAAGAAAATAGTTTTGGGTGTCACAGACATTTTGTTGCGGATGCACCGATCAAAAAAGGTAGCATTCTTTTTTTGAAAATTTTATAGCAGAAGATCTATGTAAGTTGCTTATTTTAAATCTTCTAAAAATATTACTTGGATGTCTTCGTTTCTTAATGTGCTTGTGCGTGAAGTTAGCATCGCCATTTTTGATTTTCTAGAGTAAAATTGTGCTGTATTGCGCTGATTTTGTGCTGCCTTGTGCCGTAAATATTTTTAAAAAATGGCAAATTTCCAAATTTTGCGAATTCATTTTTGTTTTTGAAATTTCAATATTTCTTAAAAAAGAAAGTTGTGTTATTTTGTGGTACGATTATGCTGCTAGGCGCCACAGAGATAAAAATAAAATTCGCAAAATTACAACTTTAATGGACAAGAATAAAATGCGAAGGGCTGTAGCGTGAAGTTGCACCGCCATTTCTCGGTATGCTGTATTGTGATCAACTTGGGCCGTAAATTAAAAAAATTGCAAACATGCACATTTTATGAATGACTTTTTTTCGAAATTTCGGAATTTCTTAAAAGTGAAAGATATGCTGTTTTGTGCTCAGTTTGAGCTGTCATGCGCCGAAAAGATAAACACAAATTGCAAAATTTCAACTTTTAGACCAAAAACTAATACATAGGTACATATATGCCTTAATTGTGCTATTTCGTGCTTAGTTTGTGCTGCCATATGGAGATACAAAAATTTGTATATTTGCAACTTTTACGGCCAAAAAACAGCAAACATTTAAAAAAATTCTCATCCGTAAAATTTGTTAATTCTCGATTTTTTTTTAATAGGTAAATACGGCACAAGGCAGCACAAGTTGAGCAGAATACAGCACAACTTTTGTGCTAACTTCACCCACAGCTCACGGCCGTAGCCAGGATCAAACGTATGGGTGAGCTCAGGGTTATTTTGGGTGAGCTCACATTTTTCTTATGAAAATCTTAATACAATAGTCGGAAAAAGTATTATGACAAAAAAATTTTGAATTTTTCTTTATATCGTTCTTTTAATTGATACAAAAATCTGAGAAAACTTTATTATAATGACATCAAAATGAGCTTCCAAAAAAACATGCAAAAGTTAGATTCATAATTATTGTTTTGAAAATAAAAATTGTATTTCAAAAACGTATAGGGAAAATAGTATTTTGACAAAATTAAAAATGCTTCCAAATACCGATTGGAAAAATATAAACTGATATTTGAAGAAAAAGATTAGTGCTTTCAGGTAGTTTCACTAAATTTGTTGAAAAATAATTATTTCTAGATCTTCCAAGGCCTTAAAGATAGTAAAAAAAAACAATTTTTGGTCATTTTCTAACGGTTATTTCTTGAAAACCCGAGCCGATAGCCACAAACAGATAACGGATTTGAATTCAACATCCAAAAACATACTAAAAACTGTCCTCACCGCCTGTACTTAAAAGTAAACCGGTCTTTAAAAGCCTTTTTAATTTTGTCCCTATACGTTTTTGAAGTACAATTTTAATTTTCGAAACTATAGTTATGAATCGTACTTTTTTTTGAAGCTCATCTTGATACCATTATAATATATTTTTTTCAGATTTATTCTACCAATAAAACGAAGGATATAAAGAAAAATGCGAAATATTTTGTTTGTCAAAATACTTTTTCCGACTATTGTATGGTAATTTCCTGGTTCAAGCATTTCTGAAAATACCCTGTAGAGTTATTTAACAAATAGCAATAATTGCTATCTTCTGAATTCATAAACTGCGAAATTCTCATTTTGTGGAATCTTTTATTTGGAATTTTAATATTTTAAGTTGATTTAGTATAAACGGTGAAATTTTCTTAAAATAAAGTTAAATATAGAAGCCAGAATGACAGTTCTCGTCGGGAAAATAAGAAAAAAGCTTTTGGACCTGATTTCAAAATCGAAAAAAAATCGTTCAAGTATCGAATCGGTTTTCCTGATTGACATTCGAAACTGTCCTTTTAATTTTAAGCTATGAACACAAGGGGAAACCAAAACGTTTAAAATCTTAAGGGCTTTAATTATTGAATGAATTTATATGTGTTTTGAGTATTCCATATTTTTTCATAATGGGAACACACTTTTCACTGAAAAATAACAGATCAAGCGACTAGCAACAAAAGCACACAAGAGCACAAATAGACCAATGAACCGAAGGGTCCCCAGTTTGTTGACGAAGAAATCAAAGTGTGTGGAACTAAACGGAAAAATTGGTATTGTGGTAAGTACATTTCAAATATTATTTCAAAGCAAACAAATATTTTGTCTCAATATGAAAAATTGGAAAATCTTAAAATACCTTAGAAAATTTTTGGGTGAGCTTAAATTATTTTTGGGTGAGCTGAGCTCACCCTAGCGTAGGCCTGGCTACGGCCGTGCCACAGCTTATCTTAACTAACCTAATTCTTTGAAATCAAGTACAGTATTGAATTAATATGATCATATAGTTTTATTGTGTAAATATAGTTAAATTGAAATAATTATTTTTTTTTGGGTTACAAGCAAGTTTTTTTTAATAATATTACATAATAGGAAAAAACCCTCCTTTTTGCTTTGATAGCAGTTTTTACTTGCGATATAGGTAGATACTATAGGGCAAGTTTTGGATTCGTGCAAAAAAAAAATTCGAGATAACAATCAAACATGACATTACGATGATAGAGAACACGAAAAAAGTGGGTGGCACAATTCTTTCTGTCTGTCAGTCTGTCTGTCCGTACCTCAACCTACAGCCTAAGCCACCGAAGCGAATTTCTTCAAATTTTGAACTTAAGGTTTTTTTTTTTTGGAACTCTCCAGAGGGGAAATTGAAAATTTTTTTTTAGCTCAAAAAATAACGGTACTTGCAATACAACCGTTAAGGAAAAGCTTATTTATCTCAAAAACGGCTCCAACGATTTTGATAAAAAAATCAGTGTATTATTGTAGATATGATGTACCTTTAAATAAGAAAATAAAATGCACGACTGGATCGCACGTACTTGCTCTTATGTTCAAGTTGTGTGGGACTTAAGAACTTTAAAAAATATTCAAGTTATTATAGAAAAAGTATAAAAAGCATTTAAATCGTTCTTTTAATTGTATAAACAGTCTGATAAATAACTAAGAGCTCAAAAAAAAGTATGCCATCTGATTACTTGAAAAAAATATGAATATATGCAAAAAAAAATTTAAAATCGTTGGAGCCGTTTTCTTAAAAATTAATTTTTTATATATAAAATTTTTGTAACATTTTTCAAAAAAAAGTTTGGTATGCTAATTTTGAGTATATATTAATATACATTTAAAACTGAAATTTCAAAACAATTCATCAACCCGTTTTTGAAATATTGAATTTTCAAAAAAAAAAATTTAATCTTTTTTAAAAATCCAAAATTTATTTTTTCAAAAATTTTGGTATGCAGTACTATTTATATTCTAACAAAGATTTTGTGCAAAAAATATCATTGAAATCGGATGAGCGGTTAATGAGAAAATCAAAAATCAAAAAAAACCGTTATATGGCAGGTACCGTTAATAAATGTTTTTGGTGATTTGTTTCTTACCAGAAAGTACACCATACCTACAATAATACAATGATTTTTTTTTATCAAAATCGTTGGAGCCGTTCTTGAGATAAATAAGCTTTTCCTTAACGGTTGTATGGCAAGTACCGTTATTTTTTGAGCTAAAAAAAAATTTCAATTTCCCCTCTGGAGAGTTACAAAAAAACCTTAAGTCCAAAATTTGAAGAAAATCGCTTCAGTGGTTTAGGCTGTAGGTTGAGGTACGGACAGACAGACAGACAGACAGACAGACAGACAGACAGACAGACAGACAGACAGACAGACAGACAGACAGACAGACAGACAGACAGACAGACAGACAGACAGACAGACAGGCAGACAGACAGACAGACAGACAGACAGACAGACAGACAGACAGACAGACAGACAGACAGACAGACAGACAGACAGACAGACAGACAGACAGACAGACAGACAGACAGACAGACAGACAGACAGACAGACAGACAGACAGACAGACAGACAGACAGACAGACAGACAGACAGACAGACAGACAGACAGACAGACAGACAGACAGACAGACAGACAGACAGAAAGACAGACAGACAGACAGACAGAATTTTGCCACCCACTTTTTTCGTGTTCTCTATCATCGTAATTTCATGTCTCGAAATTTTTTTTTTGCACGAATCCAAAACCTGCCCTATAGTACCTATATCGCAAGTAAAAAATCACCAAAAACATTTATTACCGGTACCTGCCATATAACGCTTTTTTTGATTTTTGGTTTTCTCATTAACCGCTCATCCGATTTCAATAATATTATTTGCAGAAAAGCTTTGTTAGAATATATATAATACTGCATACCAAAATTTATGAAAAAAATAAATTTTGGATTTTTAAAAAAAGATTCAAAATTGTTTTTTGAAAATTCAATATTTCAATAACAGGTTGATGAACTGTTTTGAAATTTCAGTTTTAAATGTATATTAAAAATTGGCATTCCAAATTTTTTTTTTAAATGTTACAAAAATTTTATATACATATAAAAATTAATTTTTAAGAAAACGGCTCCAACGATTTTAATTTTTTTTTTTTGCATATATTCATATTTTTTCAAGTAATCAAATGGCCATACTTTTTTTGAGCTCTAAGTTATTTATCAGACTGTTTATACAATTAAAAGAACGATTTAAATGCTTTTTATACTTTTTCTATAATTACTTGAATATTTTTTAAAGTTTTTAAGTCCCACACAACTTGAACGATTAAGTCTTAAGCTTCTCCCTGATCAAGCCTTCGACTGGAATGAAGCCATGATTAAGCTGGACTTTTGCTAAGCAGTTCTTATTGATGCTAAAATTTCATGACCCCCCCCCAAACTGGATTCCTGGATCCGCGCCTGTTCACTGCAACCCCTACGTGCTATATTAATCCCATACAAAGTAGGAATCTCTTTATTTTTCTTTCAATGGCCGTGTTGGCTACAAACATTTGCGCCAACAAATCTATGTATATAAAGTTAGCAGGACACTTTTGGAAATTCATGTTAAAAACTATCCTATCATTAGTTGCTACTTAATTGCGAATTAGTTACGCAAAAAAAAAATTAATTGCTTTTTTGGTTTGCGAGAAAATGGGTGTCCTGCCAACTTCATATGAACTTAGCAGGACAACTTTCTCAAAAATTTGTATAAACGATTAAAAAAAAAACTGATTTTGAGAACTAATTAATTGCGAATTAGTTACGCAAAAAAAAAATTAATTGCTTTTTTGGTTTGCGAAAAAATGGGTGTCCTGCTAACTTCATATGAACTTAGCAGGACAACTTTCTCAAAAATAAAGATAATTGAGCTGAGAAAATTTGATTATTGAGAGCTAATTAATTGCGAATTAGTTACGTAACAAAAAATTAATTTTTTGTTCGTTTGTGAAAAATAGGCGTATTGCGAACTTCACGTGAACTTAGCAGGACAACTTTCCCAAAAATGAAGATTAATGATTTGAAGAAAGTTGGTTTTTGAGAACTAATTAATTGCGAATTAGTTACGCAAAAAAAATTTAATTGCATTTTTGGTTTGCGAAAAAATGGGTGTCCTGCTAACTTCATATGAACTTAGCAGGACATTTTTTTCAAAAATAAAGATAACCGAGCTGAAAAAATTTGACAATTGAGAACTAATTAATTGCGAATTAGTTACGCAAACAAAAATTTTATTGCATTTTTGGTTTGCGAAAAAATGGATGTCCTGCTAACTTCATATGAACTTAGCAGGACAACTTTCTCAAAAATAAAGATAATCGAGCTAAAAAAATTAGATTATTGAGAGCTAATTAATTGCGAATTAGTTACGCAAGAAAAAAATTTATTGCATTTTTGGTTTGCGAAAAAATGGGTGTCCTGTTAACTTCATATGAACTTAGCAGGACACCCATTTTTTCGCAAACCAAAAATGCAATAAAATTTCTGTTTGCGTAACTAATTCGCAATTAATAAGTTCTCAATAATAAACTTTTTTCAGCTCATTATCTTTATTTTTGAGAAAGTTGTCCTGCTAAGTTCATATGAAGTTAGCAGGACACCCATTTTTTCGCAAACCAAAAATGCAATCAAATTTTTTTTTGCGTAACTAATTCGCAATTAATTAGTTCTCAATGATAAACTTTTTTTTGGCTCGATTATCTTTATTTTTGAGAAAGTTGTCCTGCTAAGTTCATATGAAGTTAGCAGGACACCCATTTTTTCGCAAACCAAAAATGCAATAAAATTTTTTGTTGCGTAACTAATTCGCAATTAATTAGTTCTCAATAATAAACTTTTTTTCAGCTCGATTATCTTTATTTTTGAGAAAGTTGTCCTGCTAAGTTCATATGAAGTTAGCAGGACACCCATTTTTTCGCAAACCAAAAATGCAATTAAATTTTTTTTTGCGTAACTAATTCGCAATTAATTAGCAACTAATGATAGGATAGTTTTTAACATGAATTTCCAAAAGTGTCCTGCTAACTTTATATACATAACAAATCTCATACAAAAACTACATATTATTCCCGATGTGCTGTGCCCTGTGTCACTCTATCTTTAAGAACAGACCCACAAAAATACTCACACAGGTTGGCTCTATTGAAAGAGCCAACGCCTGGGTAGAAAAATGTGAGTTGATTGCCGACCAGTACCCACCAGTGGAGAACCTAGTTATCTGAAGCAAATGTTATAGTTCGAATTTTATATGGTTAACTTGAAAAAATCATAACTCCCATTCTACTCATCCGATCTTCAAGGTTAAGGTCTTTAAATAAAGCCAAAATGACACGCTACATTGTGTGAAAAAATCATTGAAAAGGGGTAAAAAATTTCATACTAAAGGGGTGATTAAGTCTGCCTTCAATTCGATTTGCAGCATTCTATATTCAAAAGTTGATGAAAAATTTCACAATTTGGAAAAACAAAAAATGCTTATTTTTTGCTTATTTTCTCTTGTAAGATTATGTTGTACAATGTTTTACCATCAAACCTACAAGAGCGGTGCTAAAATTTTTTTAAATGATTTTTTACAAATAAAAGGCATTTTAATTAAGAAACTGATCGACATAGCTTCATTAATATAATGATTACTCAAACAAATCTGCATGAATCTTTATAATTAAGGTTTTAAAATACTGTCAGTAAGATAATCGTTAGATTTATAAAAAAAAATATTATTTTTTAGATGGTAACTATAAAAAAATGTAAAAACAATTTGAAGTTATGTTTTTTTACACCTACTTAATGGCATTAATATCTAAAAATTTCATATAAATATTGAGCATAGAAAAAAAAAAATTTAATCAAGTATTTAAATTTAGTATAAAGACTAAATATATGTAGGTAATCACAAAGTTGTATATCCAACACCAGAGCAGGAATTAAATATTATTTGAATTTAATACATTTAATATATGCTTTGTTGTACATTGTTCCAGCCTCACTAAAACGTTAATAACTTTTTTAATTACCAACGGATTTTAATGAATCAGATTTTTTTCGATTAACAATTAAAAATACTTTTATTTTAATGTATCATACATCATTGTAAACTACGGAAAAGCTAAGAAAAAATGTACACAAAAAAAAATACCTTTAATTTTTGCATATGAAAATAATTGAAAGAATTCAGTATAAATGTAACTTATCAACATTGGTAATTTTTTTTTAATATTCCAAAATGAGGTGTCATAATAATGGATTATAATAATTTAAATTATTTTCAGCCAAACAAAATTATAAAAAACTTCACAAGAAATTTTAGGGGGAAACAAACTTATGTAGGGTATCTATATAAATATATGGTTTTTGAGCACATTTACCTGAAAAATACATAACTTGAATATTAAGGAACTAAAATACACCTAATTTATGATTTAGTATTTGTCTTAAGAAATCAGAAATATCTAAATTATAAAGCTCAATTGCAAGTAAAATATCAAAAATGTGTTTTTAAAAAAGTCTCACATTAAAAACTACTAAATTAATCCCCCTTTTGGCAAACTATATGGCTTATATTTATTAACCAAGTCCACAAAATGGATTTAATTTTTCAAAATTCTATTTCACTAATTCTTAAAAAAAATTTGATATATGAAACATTGCTGTACGTTGCTCAAAAGCTTGAGTATTGATTTTCAATTTATTAATTAATTACATATAAGAAAATTCACATTTTGATAATTTCCAAGGTAGCCGTAGAAACCAAATAAAATCAAAAATTGTCGATCCAACTGCATTAAATTTGCTATTAGTCGAGAAATACTGCTTTGATTTTTAAAAATAAGGTGTCTATTGGCGTTTTTCTATTTTAGCTCAGAGCAAATCAGATCAGATTCAAAACACAAAAATAATTGGATCAGAGGGCTCAGATAATAAAAATTTCAATTTCTGAAAAAGAAAAACGACATATAGAGAGATTAATCCTCAAGTTCTTAGAGCGTTACAGTTTACAGGTAACATTTTCATAAAATTTGAGTAGCTGAGATGCTTCGAAAGGCTTAAAAGCATGTTTTTTTTACTATATTTACAATAATTTCATCATAATGTTTAAATATATGTAATAATTTGGACTAATGTGTCAATAGAGAAAGAAATGTTGTCGAAGATAAGAAAAAGTGAAAATTTTTAGGAACCGGTTCTCGAAATTTTTTTGAAAATAGAGTGACGACTGGATTTTAGGTATAGATAAATGAGATGAATTAAAACTCATTATAGAGGAAAAAAATTAAAAAAATTTGCTTTTATTACATTCAGCTTTGATCAATGGATTATTCGTAGCCAACCCAGAACTAAAGACCAGAAATCGCCACTGTTGTAGACACAAACATGCGTTATACCATTTTGGAAAGTAAATTAAACAGGCCAATTTTTATCAAATTTGCCACTAATGTTCTGATACATTTTTGTCCCTTTATTATTTTTCAAACTTTGATGAAAAAAAAAAAATTGAATTATTTTTGAATACAAAAGTAATTTTAAAAAATTATAACACAAAAATGCATCAGCTGGTGTTAAAATTTACTACCCATCATTATTTAGAACGGTTATTCAAGAATATTATGAAAATACAAAAATAATAAGAATCCTTTATGGGTGGCCGTTGTAATTAGGTATTTTAGAAGACCCTGAATTTTTTAACATTTTTCGAAAATAAATTATACCATGGAGACCACAAGAAAAATATTTTTTTAATTTTTTTCTGAGCAGTCATAAGGCCTGCTATCACCAGTTGCAGTATTATCCACTCATTACGGGACACCCTGTATATCATATGTACGAGCACAATTTCAAGGTCAAGTTAGTGTATTAACTAAATGTTGTCTTAAATGTAAATAGTATTATATATGTGTGAAGCTATCTCTTTTCCACTCTAATCTTTTATATTAACTTATATGTAAAGGTATATAACCTTGAAAAGACATGTACCGTTATTTATAATTGTACTCAACTTATGTAAGGCTTTCTAAGAAAGAGTCAGTCGAGTGTTGAACCTGAAGCGAATCGTTCCTAATTAAAACTTAAATTTAATTTGTAAATAATAAAGATATTTTGAAAAAAGAAAAATTTATCTTTAAAAAAAAAACAGAATTTACTTCCGTTTGTCGTGAGTGTTCATTCATATTATTCATTGCCAAGAATTAAGCTTCATTATGTTTTAAAAATGATTTCGGGCAAGTGGCCACCGCGGCTGGCTCGGATAAATTCCAGTTGGGAGGCCCAATTTTCGACCAACAATTTTCGACGCGATGGCGGATTGACTCATTCGGGTCTTCTTCGATACTCTGCTCCACAGCGGCAATAGCGTCTTCGGTGCGCACTGTACGGTGTCTCTGAGGATGCGCATTATCCACTAGAGTAAACGTGGTGCGAAATCGATCCATAGTTGCTCGAATTACCGACTCTTCTGAGCAATTATGTCGACCGAATACTGGACGCAGCGCGCGATGCACGAACTGAACCATAATGTTGGTAATAAATTTGCACGATTTGCAGCTTGTAGCAATAGTTGAATTTTGTTTAACTTCTGCTTCACCATGCACTCCTTGCTACATTTACAGCTTCTCATTGTGGCACTGTATACTATTTTTGTATCTTTCTACTTTGACAGTGCTACACGCGACAACTACAGCTACAGCTACACCATTCTGTTCGTTCAGTAAGTCTATTCATTATGAAATGGCAAGCCAAACTGAGCATAAATCAAGTGACAGCTGTCAAAAAGACCAACTCCGAAAATAGTATTGCCAGATTGAAAACAACACGCCTAAAAAAAACCTACTTTCTTAATACATCTGAAAGTATATAAAGAACACACTTTTCCACATTTGTCAGGATTTGTAAATGATTTTTAACATAAACCCCGACCTTTTAAATTTTTTAAGACTTTGACTTACCTGGTTCTTCACGACACCGCCACGGATATGTATCTTGTTCAAAACGGTCTTCGTTTTTATTTTTTATTCTCTATAAACTCAAAAAGTTAATACTAAATAGTGTTCTACACCAAAAACTCAACACAAATTTGTATTTCTAAATTTGTCAACATATATGTAGGTGTGTACATAAACAGAAGAAAATTAAACATTTTTTTCGTCTCTTGACAAAATTTCCGATCGTAGACATGACATGTTTTCAAATTAACGATTCATTTGTTTCGGGTAGCATAGAACAAAAACAAAAAAAATACACTATTTATAGACGCCCTTTGCTAAATAACTGAGTTTCTACCGGCTACTTTATTGGGTTCAACTAGTAAGGGTCATTAAGTTCTATTAAAGTAAATATCTTACTGTTCTTATTCAGCTACGCACAATTTTGTACATTCTCTCCATGTCCACACCCTAAGTAACAAAATGAAAACTGTTCATGCCAAACGCATTCATTCAAATCAAATGACTCAATTTCTGATATAGACTTCCTATAAAAACTCACTATAGGACTTTTAATGGATAATGGAAGCTCCAGAAGCAACAACTACTGCAAGGCAACGTAATGGCTTAAACTTTTTACAAATTGAACTGCGGAAATTTTCTCTCTAAGAATAAGAAACTTAAATCTTTGCCTTTTAAACTTTTTAATTAGTTTATTACTTATTAAGTTCTGCCATGGCAGACGATGGAATCCTTCAATTATTTCAACTGAATCTTTTGCTGCTTTTGAACATAACAACGCTAATGAATAAGAAATAAGAAAGTTTCGTTTCGAATAAATTGCCAGCCATTAAGCGAACTGATATCATAGTATAGACATCGCCATCGTCAGCAAATTAAAATAAATAAAATTGCAATCAGACCAAGGGATTGGCGATGGCGAGCAAGCCAATCGAATTAAGCGATACGCTTCAGTTTTACCATCGAAAGGGTTTGCTTGATATAGCGTTTCCTTTTTTACTTGTTTTTGTGCTTATTTTTCTTCTTATCGTTCCGGATGAAAAACTACTTGATCTTTTATCAGTTTTCCTTTTTAATTCATTCAATAGAAAACTAACTACATTATATGCTTAATGAAAGAGAC
This sequence comes from Dasysyrphus tricinctus, assembly GCA_963921185.1. Lineage (NCBI taxonomy): Eukaryota > Metazoa > Arthropoda > Insecta > Diptera > Syrphidae > Dasysyrphus > Dasysyrphus tricinctus. Next base: position 213,208,276 of record OY992530.1, read on the forward strand.
GTAGTTGAATAGTGGCTCTGGTTTTAATGAAAATTAAAAAAAAAATCAAAACATTAACAAAGTTCCAGAAGGTTTTTACCCAAACAAAACCAACTGATTTATCCCGTTTTTAAAAGCTTTCCCATCAAGGATATACTTTACTTATGTTCATACATATTGGATTTTTCTATTGCTTAGTACTCGTACAAACATTTTTAATTTAATTTTACTTTTTTGTGTTTCTTTTCATTCCCAGATAAAACAAAATGGACGAAATTGCTATTGTGATTCAAGGCTGTTATACAAAGCTCTAAGTATTGAAGATATAATGGTCTGATAAAACAATAACATATACCATAGATGAAGTGTTAAAGAGGTCCTTAAGAGTCCTGAGAAATAATAATTTCTTTATTTTTTTTTTAAATTAAACAAAAAAATTCTTGAAAAATTTAAGAGTAGCTATACAATCACATAAAATTTGTATATTCAAATACTCCCAAAAATCTTTAACAGTATTATTTTCGGTAAATACTTACTTATTAACTTAAGTCCTTGGACAATTTACGTCCGTGAGGTTCCCCTTGCGGGGCATACGTCCTCCACTACTCCTACGCACCATCGTGTACGGTTTCTGGAGATGTACCTCAGCTCTCTCTGACTCTTCCCCAGTAGAGCTGATTCCTCTTCGACCGTTCTTCGCCAAGTACTTCTAGATCGGCCCACTCCTCTACCTCGCTGCGTGAGAGAGTTCCATTGCATCGCTTGACTCGCAAATCGCAATGCACTCTTCAACTTTTCGAAGTGTATGTCCAATCCACTGCCACTTACGTTTTTGTATAATAGAGTCGATGATTTCCTGACCTGTCCTCGCGTGAAGTTTCTCATCGGAGATAGGGTTAGGCCAAAAAATCGTGAAGATGTTTCGCAGACATCTATTTACCAACGTTTGCAGCTTTCTTGTGACTTGTTACTTTCCAAATACCCATAAGGAAGCACGGATTCAACATAGGAGAGAAGCAGTCGTACCTTGGTCTTTAGGCTTATAGAGTTGTTTTTCTGTATTTTGGACAACATTCCAAACGCAGCCTTTGCTTTCCCGATTCGGTTGATTATATCTAGCTCGGTCCCTTAATGAGTAGAGACAATACTCCCAAGGTATCGAAAACTCTACCATCTCTTCAGGTTGTCCAGAAAAATTTATTTGAATTTGAGTAGATCAGGAAATTTCAAGGATGATCATTTTTGTTTTTGTTTTTTCTCTCCACCCTTGTTATCATTTGATGGAGATCCATGACTATGAGCGAGTAAGCATACGTCATTGTAGTCGTCGTCGTAGTCCAGATGTTTGAGGTGTGATTGCAAATTCCCCTCAATACCTCCATTTGCAGTCGACAGAAATGCATGCAGCACATCAATTATTACCAATAGAAATAGTAATGGTGACAGTATACAACCCTGTCTAACCCAACTTTGGATTTCAAACTCCTCTGACAACCTTCCTTTATGCAAAACCTGACATTTGGATCGATCATATGTTGACTTAATAATAGCAATAAATTTATCTGGGATGCAAGCCAGATGAATTCTCTACTGACACTGGCAAATTCCATTTCAAAGTCGATGAACAGCAGGTGAAGTGGAGATCGATATAAAACGCAGTGTTCAATGACAATCCTGTTTGTTCGGCGTCAAGTTTTCTTCGAAGTGGTCTTTTATTCGCTCCAGGATGATGTTTGCTATAACTTGTGCTACAGCAAGTAGCAAGCAAATTCCTCTCCACTTTTCGAACTTGAGCATGGCAATCATCCCCTTTTTCCACTCCTCAGGGAAACTCATCGTTTCCCATCCTCTCTAAATGAATGGGTGCAGGAGCTCACTCAATTTTGTTGGTGCTGCTCCTAAGAGCTCTATGGAAATACCGTCAAGTCCAACCAATTTGTTGTTCTTCAGTGCTTTGATTGCGGTTAAAATTTGTCCTTCTCCTCAACTCGGAGCTACAGTGCGAATTCGGGAATTTGTTACTAGGGACGGTTCATTGTGTGTTGGGTTGATTTCGCTCGTGAAGACGCGATTCAAAATCTCAGAAAAGTGCTCATTACACCTTTTGAGCTGGTCCTCATCCGAAACTAGCAGTGATCCGTCTATGTCATTGGTGTTGTTTAGAGCCTTGGATACCTGCAAGCTCTTTGGTATTGGTAGTTCTGTAGACGTAACTACTGTCACACCTACTTGTGGACACTTTTGCTTCTGTTGCCAATGCCAATGCGTGGATTAAGTGACGCTTATTACGTTGCAAGCTATGGTGAACTGCTCTCATCTTCATGCGATACGCAAACTCAAGTTTGTTTCTCCCTGCTGCTGGAGTTGCTGCAATGTAAATTTGAGCCGTTTTCTTTTCATTGATCCTAGCTCAAGTTTCTTCGGAAAGCCAGGCACTGTTTCTTTCTTGCAACATACCAACTTTACTCTCAGCACATGGTATGAATACATTTTTCACAGCACAACAATGGTTTTCGATGGAGGTGGGTTCCGTGCTACTGATTGCTCTCAATCTTTGTGAAAGGTGGTCCCTTAGTTGCTGGCGGGATCCTTAAGTCTATCGGGGATGAGCTTGGGCATTCGGGTGTTTTCTTGGAATCCCCGAACTGCAGTTGGACTTAATCTCACGGTTGTAGCAACCATCAGATTGTGGTCACGGGCCATTCCCATGTCTGCGCCTCTTCTGTTTCGATCGTCCTGGAAACTGCTTCAAAATCGCAGACTGATAGCAAAGTGATTAATTTGGTTGGAAGTTTCTTGTCTGTCCGTCGACACCCAACTGATTTTGTGGCACGTCTTGTGCTCAAACATGGTCCCTCCTATTACAAGGCGGTTGATGTTACACAAATCGACACAACGTTCGTCATTGTCATTCTGTCTAAGCCAGTCATTGACATTGCCAACCTGGTCATTCAAGTCTCCCATTACCATTGTGATGTCTCCATGTGGTGCACTATCATATGCAGCACCCAGCCGGTTATACTTTGGTCTTTTTGACCACAGTACAAACCTATTCAGTTGACTTAGCCCGAAGATGGAATTCTAATTCCGAAACGCGTAGCGAAACAAAAATTAAAAAATCGTTGTGTAACAAAAACTTAAGTTTTTTAATAAATTGAATAAAACAATAATTTGTTTTTATATCATTTTTATTTTATTTTATTTATATAATTTCTTATTTCTTATATTTTTTTTTACCAAAAATAGTGGTACCTAGCATATCTACACACCTGTTGAAATATTCATTAAGGAAAAACTTACAAAAATAACTCCATCCATTTTTTGATCTTGGTACGTACCTACATATGTCTAAAAAAAACTCATTCATTTTTAAATCCAACATCCATTTTTTTCTGACTTACTTACTTATCCGGTTCCCGATCCATGGAGGGTCTCTGTCCGAGATATTGCTGTCTTACATCATTTGCGGTCCCTCGCACGCTCCCTCCAGTCGTTTGGACCAAGCGCTCTCACGTCTATAACCGCCTGGTCCCTGTAGCGGAGATTCGGTCTTCCTGTTCCTTATCGTCTTGAACAGGGGGCTGATCCCACTGATCACTGATCCCAAAACTGGTGATGAAATTTTAATAGGATCTTCATTACCACCAGGACCACCAGAAAAGAGCTGAAACAGACCCTAAGAAGGTGGAGCTTTTTTGTATGGCTACTCAAGTTCGGAAGTCCACTCGATGTCCAAATTTTGGCTACATTTTTCGGTGGAGTAGAAAAAATGGGGTAAATTATGTTCTCATCAGAAGCCTTAAGGTGTGTACATATTAACACTATACATTCAAGACAAAATTTTAAATAATAATCCGTAAGATGGAGGAATCATGGAAAGCATCAGTTTTAAAGGCTCAAAATTTCAATGGTCCGTTTTAACCCCTTATTTTGGCCGAAAGCGAATTTTTAACTATAATATCATTAAAACAGCTGCATTCTGCTTGAAAAATACTGAAAGAAAAATGTATGGCAATGCCATATTAGACACTTTTATATATGAGGTTTTTTTCCACCTTGGCCCCACTGTGCGCCGTAGGATAGAACTTGTCAAATGAGCGTTTTGTATAGCGTGCATTTTGTCTTTCGAGAAAGGAGTTTAAAACCCATTTGTTTGGCCAAGTAAGTAGCAGCGGTTCGCTAGGATTATTCTCCGTCGGATTTCCACTAAGGTTTCGTTCGTGGAATTAATGTTTGTACGGTGAACTCTTCTCTTCTACCTTGAAATAACTGCTACCAAGAGTGACGTTTTGTCCTAGGTGATGAACAGATGACACGTTGTTTGTTGATAGCATATCCTTTCTTTTGTCCTCATTCACTTCAAGACCAAGGCGTTTCGCCTATTCACCAATAGCTATGAATGCTTTTAGTACAGCTCGCTTCGAGCGGTCGGTGATGTCTATGTCGTCCGCATAACCAAGCAGTTTAGAAGACTTGTTAAAGATAGTGCCTTCTAGGTTAACACGTTCTTGCGCACTATCTGCTCCAGGACTAGGTTGAAGAAATCACATGATAGAGCATCTCCTTGTCTTCGCCCTGTACATGTCTGAATTAAACCTATGACAACAATTGTTCAAAATTGCAAACTAAATATTTCTTGCATGCACATTTTTTCCTTCCGACTAATGCGCGTTGAAATAAATCGATGTACAAAATTAACGTCAAATTGTACACCTGTTCGACACGTGTTTAGGTAGGCAGACAAACGGTTATTGGTTCAACACCTCAAAGGCTATTATTTATGTGAATTACAGTGTTACGAAAATTATGTCGTTGGCTCTTAGACTATAAGCAGTTATTGGAAATGCTGCTTAAATACGTCTACAATTGCCTTTACTTCGGTAAATAGGTTCCCTTCGCTGTTTCGAAGAGCTTGCGTGCCGGTCCTTTAACCAGATGCCAGTTGCTTGGCTATTTTGTAGAACTGGTGGGTGTTGATGGCGGTGCTAGACTCCTCGAGATACCTGAGCTGAGAGGCTGTGAATGCTCTTTTCATTCTGCTCAGGTCTTTTTTTCTCTTTCCTTCTCTTTTCACTGTACTCGTCTCTTGCTGCTCTTGTTTTTCGTTGTAGCATTTGCATTGGTGCATTTTTGATCTCATGCTTAAATACCGCGCATTCATCATCATACCACGGGTTCCTTTTCAAGGTGGTTGATAGCCTATGATGGTCTTGGCTATCTTCGTAATGATGTCCCTATACTGGTTACACTGGTTGTTGACGCTTATGGCGAGGGGTACGGCAGAGTGTTTCCCGGTCAAATGCTCACTGTAATCTCTGGCTCTCTCAGATGTGCTAATGCATTCAATGCTGAATTTTTTCCTCTGGGTGGCCTTGGTTTTCTTTTCGTTGGACAGTCGGGCTCTGAACTTTGTCACAAGAAGAAAGTGGTCAGAGTCCACATTTGCACTTCGGAAAATTCGTACGTCCAAGATGTTCGATGAAAGCCTTGCGCCAATTAGCACGTGGTCGATTTGGTTGGTTCGATCATCTGGAGATCGCCAGGTTGCTGCGTGTATCCTTCGCCTGGAGATGCCACTTATCACCGTATTAAGAGCTGCAGCAAAGTCGATAAGTTGGAAGCCGTTATCTGTTGTCGTTTCATGGAGGCTGGGCATTCCAATTAATCCACCAAAGATATTTTTCTTCCCGACTTAAGCATTGAAGTCTCCGAGCACGACTTTAACATCGTAATCCGGGAAGGATCCGTAGGCTCAGTCAAAGGGGTCCTTAAACTCCCCCTTTGTTAGACTCCTCAGCTTCATCGGTAAGGGGATGGCAGATATTAGGCTTAGGTTTTGGAAGGTAGCTTTGATGCGGTTCACAACCAGGCTGTCGCTAACCGGCTTAAAATCAATGACTTTCGATCTGAGTCGATTTCTCACGACGAGTCCGCATCTTAACATGTACAATCTTTGATGACAGCTTTAATGAAAGTAGCAATCTTTTCTTTTCGATATTCTTAATCCTTTCCATTGTATCTCCTGGACCGCGGTAATGTCTGGCTTGTACCACGAGGGGACAGATTTAAGCTTTTGAGTAGCACCTGGCGTTGCGGATAGAGTCTCCTTACATTCCAGGCGCATACTCGTAAATCGTAGTTCATTTTTGTTACGGCTGTGGTTGTCATTTGAAGGGGGTCGTTATCCAAGGCTCCATTCTTCCATTTTTAAAGCAACCCGTGTTTTTCTTCATCATATTCATCCAAACACCAGGGAATAAACGAAACACGTTTATTAAAATATAAAGTACAGCGGTTTTCTTTTAGTTTCTTTTTTAAGTTTAAATACGAACATACTGATCCAAGTATGATTTGTGATTGTTCAAATATGTAATTGACCATGAAAGTGTTTCAAAAAATTCTGTTTAAAAAATTAATCACTCCACATCAACAACGAACGTGGCTGACGCAAAAACAAATTACAAACTTACTTAATCCTGCCAAGATTTATCTTTGGGTACAGCGAATCTAAAAGTATTCGCAATTATATTAACCTTCTAAAAGAGTAAAATTATTTTTTTAAATGACAAAGTCTTCTTAGCTATGCGTACAGTCCAAGCACAAATTCCTTACAATAAAGCATTTAAACATAAATATCTTTATTTGATTTAAAAATTGTATCCACTAGGTATGGTATACATACAGACTCAATGATAAACCAATTTAGTGCCTATCATGATGTGCGAACTTTAGTGTCTAATCTTGTTGGTTGAAGTTTCAAATTTTTGAAATAAAAGCAACTGGTACAACTTGGATAAAATTCAATTCCCATCATCAGGACACACTTCGCAAACGGAACTAACCACAAACGGAACTCACGTCTCCCAGGGCACCTCGGCTACATCCTGACTCTGTTTGGCTGCATGTGTTCGACGGAGATTAATTTAACATTTGACGTGTGCATGACAAATTTATAAACACCGACCTCCCTAACAAGAATTCACGCACAACATTTAACACCACGATATGACGACTACATACCAACCGTGTCGCTGCCGCGTGACGATGGATACAGCATTTCATCAAATCCTAGGAACTAGGACTTGATTTTGCCAATTGTTCGCTGCTAGTCAAATATCACTTTTGTTCATGGAGTCGGAACAGAATCCATCTGGGGATGAACTCACAGAACACTTATAAATTTCGACATGGTGCTTTGAGTGACAGATTATTATTTCGTGATAGTTGCCCACGACACAAAAGTGACTTTGGCATCGTCATCATGATGAACCCACATACATGTTGGCAAAAACAAAAGGAGGATTCGTGTCAATCACTTGGCTGAAGTTGAAGGATGTGAATTATAGTGTATGCATAGTTAATTATCCCAATAGTCAATGGTGGATCTGGATGACAATGTGTCGGTGGGAAGTTAAAAGTAAAATTGATGATCCTGATGTAAAATATAATCAGTGAGAAAGAAAACATTAGTGAATTGATGATAAACTCGTTTACGTTTTCTTTGAGAACTTTTGAAAGGAAAATTTGTTTGACAGTATTGTTAGCAATTTTATTTTCAATAGACACAATAATTGAACTCGTATCGATACAGAGATGAAAAGTTGATGTATGTATCTCTTGATGTTTTGAATTGCCAATTTTAATTTACGAGACTCACCGTTAGAAGCACGTTGTTGATAACAGTTAATAGATAGAATATGTTCGCAAATGAAAATTAACAGATCAGATTTAAAAGTAAATAACAAACTTATGGTCAATTTTACGAAAGGCTTTTAGTTATTTAAAAAGCCATTTAGCCTCAAAATTATGTTTTTCGATGTTCTTAAAAGCTCGTTTTTGCCTCATTTAATTTTAAAAGTACCTATTTTTTACTAAGCCATTCCAGTCAACAACAGCAGATATTTTGCTGTCAGAATAACTGTCCCTCATCCATAATACTTTTTCACTTTTTTTCAAAATAAAATTATTTTTTTTTTTTGTGTGGACTGCAATTATTTCCTATTTTTGGGGTAACTTTTTGCCAAGGGAAAAGAAGAAAACAAACGAGGGTTTTGTATTTTAATGCTTGCTAGTATCCCCTGATGGTGTCCGAATTTAATCGATTTATAGATGTTATGTTTAATTTAAACGTGTTTGTTTTTTTTTTAAATATCGCACCTCCGGTACAATAACGACGTAATTGCAGTTTTTTGTGAGATTGAGTTAAAAACGCCAAAATGTCCCAAATTTCAAGTTTTATATGTGGTAAAATCGACGTAATTGTATCTTTGCTAGTGTCCAAAAGAGGCCACTTTTTTGTTTGACACAAAAGCTGAATCTATAAATCTTTTCGGAGCAAGAAAGACGTAACTGTACTTTACGCGCCACAAAAGCTGAAACAAAAAAACTTTTCAATGCAACAAAGACATAATTGTCAGTTGCGCGCGATACTTCGTAAATAGTAGTTGTGCAAAGTCATTAGAACGCCGTAACGTACGAAAGGTCAGTAAATGAGTGTGTATTTTAGGGCACCAATGACATAACTGCACTTTGCGTCGTTGTTGCTGAGTTTTTTGTTTGTTTGTTTTGAGTGCTCTTTAATTTACAGTTTGTTTGTATATACACGTATATATCACGTATATATCACTTATTCGAAGTGCTCGGAAAAAGGGGCCTCCGTACCAAGTAATTGAAATGAGCTACAAGGACTTTGTAGACCTAAAATTGTTGACCGATGAAATGTCCTTTAACCTAACAAAAAACTCGAACAACGACCAAAATAAAATTTCGGAGTTGAAAATGGTTCCATTTGAAAAAGGATTGGAAACCTACAAATACAAGACTTCCTTCGAAGGAGAGTGGATCCTTGCTCCAATTCGAGGCCGTGGACGAGCTACAAACATCAAACCATTTGAAAATATTAAGCTAACGCCAGCCTACACATGCCAAATTCCAATTCCAAACAGCAAGAAGGAAGAACTCCTTCACTTAATAAAAACAAACATTGTTAATCAATATTATGAGACATTTTACAACAGCCTTTTTAAATAAACATTCATTTTTGAATACATTTAAAAAGCATGTTTCAATTCCAAAATGCCCATTAATTTAGAGTAAGAACGACTCAACTGTCAAAATATATAATAATTCCTGGATCAAAAATGACACAATTGAGGTTCCTCAAACCCTCCAAAAGCTCAAAAAAGAAGCTGGTGAAAGATATAAAAGGTAATAATATGAAATCTAACTCACTGAATAATTAGCTATTTTTAGGACTCTTGAAGTCGATTCTGTAGGCCTATTTTAGGGCGTTATTGTATTTTGAATAAGCACGCAAACTTTAAACGTGTTTCCTCAACATTTAAGAAAAGTGCAATTACGTCGTTATTGTACCGGAGGTGCGATATATTTATGATAGATGGTCGGATGTTATAGGAACTGGGGGCCTCGAGCTGTATCTTTTCCTACACATCAAGTGCTTACAATACCTCCACGTTGGTAGCCGCTGGATACTGGTCTTGGCCTTATGCCTTGAATTGCTAAACTTGTAGGTAAGTGCGAATGTTGATCAAAGAAATAATTGCAACATTAAACTCATGGCCCTACAGACTAGAGATTAGTGCGTTGGGCTAATGACCCAACCACAGTAAAAAAAAAAACAATTTTATGAGAGAGACGCATGAAGCCTCGGATAACGACCCCCTCTCAATTGGCAACCAGACCCGGAACAAAAATGGGCTATGACCTACGAGGATGCACCAGGAATGTAAGGACACTCTATACGCCAGGTGCTACTCAAAAACTTGAATCTGTCCTCTCGCGGTACAAGGCAGATATTACCGCGATCCATACGATGGATAGGATCAGGTATAACGAAAAGAAAAGATTGCGACATTTATTACATTTATTACAGCTGTCATCAAATACTGCATATGCTAGGATGCGGATTCGTCGTGGGAAATCGACTCAGATCGAAACGCATCGATTTTAAGCCGATGAAGCTGAGGAGTCTAACAAGGATGAGTCTTACGACCTCCTGGATGGAACCTAGGGAGCCTGTCCGGAGAACGATGTCAAAGTCGTGCTCGGAGACTTCAATGCTAAAGTCGGAAAGGAAAACATCTTTGGCGGATTAGTTGGAAAGTACAGCCTCCACGAAACGATCTCAGATAACAGCTTCCGACTAATCGACTTTCCTGCAGCTCGTAATACGGCGATAAGTAGCACTAGGTTCCCCAGGCGAACGATACACACAGCAACCTAGCAATCTACAGATGGTCGAACCGCCAACCAAATCGACCACGTGCTATTTGGCGCAAGGTATGCATCGAACATCTTGCACGTGCGAGATTTCCGAGGCGCAAACGTGGACTCTGACCACTTTCTTGTTGTGACAAAGTTCAGAGCCCGACTGTCCAACGAAAAGAAAATGAAGACTGCCCAAAGGAAGAAATTCAACATTGCATACCTTAGCACATCTGAGAAAGCCAGAGACTACAGTGAGCAATTGACCGGAAAACTCTCTGCCGTACACCCAGCCACAAGCGTCAACAACCAGTGGAACCAGTATCGTGACATAATTAAGGAGACAGTCGAGACTACCATAGGCTATCAACCACCCAGAAAAAAGAACCCGGGGTATGACGATGAGTGCGCGGTATTGAAGCAGGAGACAGAAAATGCACGAAAGCAAATGCTTCAATGGAAAACAAGAGCAGCGAGAAAAGAGAAGGGAAGAGAAAAAACCCTGCGCAGAAAGAAAAGAGCATCCGCAGCCTCTCAGCTCATGTATCTCGAAGAGTCTAGCACTGCCACCAACACCCGCTGGTTCTACAAAACAGCTAAGCAACTGGCATCTGGTTATAGGACTCGCACGCAAGCTCTTCGAAACAGTGAAGGTCACCTATTCACCGAAGCACAGGGAACTGTAGGTAGACGTATTCAAGCAGCATTTCCAGCAACTGCTTAGTGGGCATTATGTAGAGGAGGCGATAGGGGAACAAAGAAGTATGTGACCAGTCAATGAAGATCCAGTCCCAGCGCCCAGTACTGAAGAGGCTAAGAAAGCAATCCACAAGCTTAAGAATAACAAATTCGCCGACTCGGATGGCCTACCTGCGGAACTCTTCAAGTATGGAGGAGATGTCCTGTTACGATGCATGCACCAGCTCATCAACCAAGTTGGGAGGAGGAAAGTATGCCAGACGACTGATCAAATAGCTCCATGAGCCCAATCTACAAAAAAAGCGATCCTATGTCCTGCAAGAACTACAGGGGCATATCCCTGCTTAATGTTGCTTACAAGATCCTATCCAACATACTATGTGAGCGACTAAAACCTTTCTGCAACACTATGATCGGCACGTACCAGTGTGTCTTCAGGCCTGGCAGATCAACGATAGACCAAATCTTCACATTGGGGCAAATCCTGGAAAAGACCAACGAATTTCAAGTTGAGATCCACCACCTATTCATCGACTTCAAAGCCGCATATGATAGCATAAGTCGCCAAGAGCTTCTATTGGCGATATCGGAACTCGGGATCCCGAAAAAACTGTTCCAGCTATGCCGCATGACGTTACAAAATACGTGGTGCAACGTGCAAATGGACAACAGCTCATCCTGGTTATTCCAGACGTGTATAGGGTTCAGACAAGGAGATGCGCTATCATGTGATTTCTTCAACCTAGTCCTGGAGCAGATAGTGCGCAAGAGTGGTGTTAACATGGAAGGCACTATCTTCAACAGGTCTTCTCAACTGCTTAGTTATGCGGACGACATTGACATCATCCGCCGCTCCAAGAGAGCTGATGTACTTGAAGCATTCACAGCTATTGATGAACAGGCGAAACGAGTTGGTCTGGAAGTGAATGAGGACAAAACAAAGTATATGCTATCAACAAACAAAGCCTCATCTGCCAATCGCCTAGGACAAAACGTCACTGTTGGTAGCAGTAATTTCAAGGTAGTCAAGGAGTTAACCTACCTCAGTTCAAACATCAATTCCACGAACGACACCTTAGTGGAAATCCGACGAAGAATTACTCTAGCGACCCGCTGCTATTCGGTTTGGCCAAACAAACGGGTTCAAAACTCCTTTCTCGTAAGACACGCTATACACAAAACGCTAATTTTTCCAGTTCTACTCTACGGCGGCGCCGAGTGCTGGACGATAAGTAAAAAAGGGGAATTGATACTGGGTACTTTCGAGAGAAAAATTCTTCGGCGGATATTTGGTCCTATATGCGAAGAGGGCGATTGGAGGAGAAGATTCAATCGTGAATTGTACGAGCTGTACCAAGATGTGGATGTAGTCCAAAGAGCCAAAATACGTCGACTAAACTGGCTCGGCCACATCGAGCGAATGGACAAGAACGCTCCAGCTAAGAAAAACTTCGAATCCCAGCCCGCAGGTTCGAGACGACCAGGAGGACCGAACCTCCGCTATAGGGACCAGGCGGTCACAGACGCAAGGGCGCTTGGCCTCGACGACTGGAGGGAGCGTGCCACGAGAGACCGCAACCGATGTAAGACCGCAATATCTCAGGCAGATACCCTTCATGGATCGGGAGCCGGATAAGTAACTAAGTAACATTTTTTAACAAAAACATAAGACACTAGATTTTGATTAAGACAGTATAACATGTATCTGACTTGAAATGTGCATTAAATAAAAAAAGAAAAGCAAATAGTATTTGAAAAATCTGAATAAGTTGGGTTCTCTAGTTTTTCGGCAAAACTAACCAAAATATCATCTATTTCTTATAAATTCAATCATGTCTTTTCGAATCCAAAGCAATAAAGACTGCACAGCCTCTGATTGTTGACAATCGTATAGCTTTATTCATGAAAGTGTTGAAATATTGATTTGTTTTATAGATGTGCTTGCACCTAATGTAGCGATCATACTGTCTAAAAAACTAGCGTTAAGCTGCCGAAAAAATACTTTTAATAGAAATGAACATTTGAAGTTTTCTCCTATATCTGCTAGTTTTTTGATTAGCAGAGTTGCTGAGAACCTTTATTCTGTTTCTTCGTATACTTTCAATATTTTTAAAACCAATATCTCGTCGTGCTTTCTATTTGCATTATACATCAGTATTTATTTATTTATTTATTTATTTATTTATTTTTTATTAATTAAAGAGTAAGTATAAATTACAAATTAATTTCTTAAATTAACATATAGCTCTAGCCTCATGGACTTACGGCTAAAGGTTTCATGTATCATTTGCCCAGTATTTATAAACTCTCAAAAATACACACACCTTAAGTAAGCGCAAGTCCAAATGACCTTGCACTTTCTTTAATTTAAGTCATCAATATTTTATAGTATTTACGGAACAAGAAAAAATTGTCAATATTATAACTTTATTTAACAGTTCTTTCTTCCCCCATAACACAAATAAGCTGTATACAAATCAATGGGTGGCTGAAGGATTATAATTGAAGTAGGGATGCGTTAAATGACGACCGGATGATATTGATTGATTGACTAATGAAGCTGCTTCTGGGTGAATGGCTGATACTTCTGGATCTGGCGTAAAAATAAACTCGATTTCATCACTTGAAAGTATTTATGTAGCTATGTATATTAATATATACAAATATTGGGGAATCTGATTTTTTTCCAGTTTATTGAAAACAAAATTAAATGAATAATTTGATTATGTCCGTTCGAATTAAAATAATACAAATAAATATATTTAATATTATATCTACTTTATATAAATGAGCCACATGGGCTTGTTGTTGTTGTGTGTGTCATGGACCAGAAATAATTATTTATTGCGTTATTTGCAGGGAAATGAAAAATATTTTTCCAGATTTAGGTTTAAATGCATTCAATTATACCAAACCGGATCTCATTAAAATAATATTTGCCGGTATGCAAATTGTGGGAATTCTTTCATAACGTATTAATTGGTTAACTACCTAGAGCTAAATCGTTTTTCAGTGCCAAACTATTACAAACAAATATACTATTAATTTTGAATTTTAATTAACTTTATACAATGCAATCAAAACAGCTCAACTGAAACCAAGTTTAAATGAAAACCCCGGATATCTAAAAAATATATCTTTCAAAATAAAACAAACTCCGTTGGGGTAAAATTTACCACAACAAGTTTCACCTGCCTACTATTTATCATTACCCATTCTTAGCCTTTCCTTTTTCAGTTACAGCTTCAAAATGCGTGTAGAGTCAGTCGATACCTGGCTTCTATCCGCCAGAGTCATACTCTTAAAGTATTTTGGAAAAGCAAGAACAAATATTTTCCTCTTGCTTCTTAGTCTGGGCCGGTCTGGGCTCGGGACTTTGTTCGTGGTGTTAAATAATTTTTCGCTTCTTTTAGACCAATTGAATTTGGCGGAAAAGGGCTGAACTCGTCCACGGAGCCACTTTTGGTGTTCATATGTCATATCACCAACATGAAAGAGATTGCATGCGTGGCTGGGTTCGAAAACGACATGCACCCCTATGAAAAACAGGGTGTCGCAACAGAATACTATCATGGACTTAAGAGCAGAAGAGGATGACCATATGGCCATGGCAATGAGAACGAGCCAAATCCGCCATTTTTGGTCCCTTTTGGATTTCATTCGAAAGAGTTTGGTGGTGTTTTTTTTTTTTTAAGGAAAAAAGCGAAAAATTACTATCGATTTTCATTTTATCAATTCGAAGGAAAAAATGTAGTGTTGAGAAATTCCCAGTTCGGGTAATATTAAAAAGAAAATAGAGGAGCTTTTTTCCAAAAGGAGGAGGAAAACATTTCGCCAGAGGTGATTAAATCTGGTCAGGATCAAGAGCGACTTAGCCAGGTGGGCACGACTCGAGAAGATAGGATCAGAGCTGCAGAAAAAAGAAATTATTCAGTGCCTTAGTTTTTTGTTTAATCTTTGTTAAAAAATAATTTTCTTATCGTTTGATTTTGTAGCCTTAAAATTGGCATAAATTAACCCCGTTAGGCTCTCGTTCCCTTTTCTTGTACTCCCGATATTGCGGGACTCACGGCCGTTTTTCTAATTCCGTTGTCTGTTCAGGAATTTTCCCTAAGTGATTTCTCTTTGTGTCTTTTGTTGCCACTGCATTGTTCTTGTTTTTTTTTATCTTTGCGATTTCTTTATACTTACATTTTGGAAAATTGGCCTTCTGCCAATTTTCAAAATCCCAGATTTCAAATTCTCTAAATATACATTTTTAAATTCCGACAAGGAAAAAAGTTTAACATATTCTTATTTATTTATAGAAGATACTCCTTTTTCTTATTTATTTGTGGAAGATACTCCTTTTTTCAGCAATTTTCTTAAAGGTGATGGTAGGCTCCATAATACTTCCTGTCACCCATATTATTTCAAGTACGCCCTGTACTCTTCTATAATTTAGTTTTGATATCAATTTTATTCTAAAGAAGGGCTCTGGAGACGCTCGAACATGGTGCGAGTGAACATGGTTCGAGTACTATGTTCGAGTTTATTTTGCTTGTCTGCGGGCTGGTTCGAGTACCAATTATTTGGTGTCACTAAACAAAAATTTGGTCTCACCAAATTCAAAAGGAGTTTGATATTTATCGATGTTCGAGGGCGGGGCTAATCGTCTGTCGTACCAGATTCGACTGTTTGCGGACCGGTTTCGTATGTTAACTCGAACATATCGGTATAATTTCGAGCTTCAATATTAAAAATCAAAAGAAAAATGTCAAACATCCGGAATAAAAATAAAATTAATGTGACAGTGAATATTTTTAATGACATATAAGTCGTAAGAATAATGAAGTTCGAGTAGTTTAATTTCTGCATGGTTTCAGTGTCTGCGGAGTTTAGTCGAACTATGTTCACTCGCACCATGTTCGAGCGTCTCCAGGGCCCTTAATAAAATCCCATAGTAAATTGAAACCACCCCATCCTCTGAGCTATTACGGGGGCAGCTCTTTTATTTGCTGTCGGTTGTGAAATTTATCCAACGAACCCACGACACGGTTTGACAGTTTGTCATTTTCTCATCTTTTATAGTTTTCTGTCGCGACGCGACGTACGCCGTATTTGTGCATTCGTTATCGTTTGTAATTCAATAATTTCGTAAAATTATTGGTTTTAACATTGTTTGGGTTTTCGCATTATTGTTCCGCCATCATAAATTCATTAACCATCCTAAATCGTAAAATCGCGTTGAATTCATTTCACAACAGTTAACAGCTTAAAACTCAAAAACTAAAAACTAATCCAATTGAGCTGTAACTTATTGTATAGGTATGTAATATCATTGAATAATTACAATTAATTATTAATTTAATTAACAATGGTAATGGTAATTATTCAATGGTAATATTTATGTTGTGAAGTAAAAAATGCACAAAAATCAAAAGCCTCAAATCTGTCCGATAGATGACGCTGAACACCAAAATCTCAAATTCGTTCGTTTAAGTCTTAAAAACAAAAAAAAAAGACAACAATTGTCAAATAACCTGTATTTTTCGATTCTCAAAAATGCGCAGGACAGTCAATTGTGGACTTTCAATATTTAATCCACAATCGAGTTTTCTTTAAGGACAGGCAGTTTTTTCTATTTATGGAAGAAATGGTTTCTTACACCAATCTTTAAAAAGGGTAAGGAACCGACATCAAAAATAATATGTAGACCCATAGCGAAGCTCTCTTGCATTCCAAAACTATTCGAACAAGTTGTTTGTGAGAGCTTAGCATTTCATACTAAGAATATAATACGTGAAGAAGAGCACGGCTTTGTGAGAAGAACATCAACAAATCTCCTTACATTTTTGCATACTTGTTCTCTTGCATTAAAAAAATGTGAATGGAGTTGATTGCATTATCTATACACTGATTTTTCTAAAGCATTTGACCAGCTTAGTCACAACATAATTACATTCAAAGTCAAAGCTTTTGATTTCCCGATTTTTTAAGGCATGGATAAAATCAAATCATACAGTCGGAGAGCTACCAGCCACTCTGACTAAACTAGACACAAGGCTACAGCTTTGTGTATGCTTGATTTGGGACTAGTTAAGACTAGAAAGGTTGCCATCTGATTTTTTTCAAAATACACACAAAAATGGTCCAGGATTAACCTACTTGCACAAGGCTGAATTTTATTTATAATTTAGTTTATATACATTCTAATGCATGAAAAAAAATTATTCCAGACGGGTTTGGCAATCGAAAGTGCTTGCCAGACGAGCCTAAAGCTTTTGAAGATTAATAAAAGATATTGGATAACTTGAGAAATTTGTTAGGTACAAGGCTAAGACTTACTGTATGCTTAATTCGTAAACAGATTATTCAAAAAATAAAGATCAGGAATATTTCCGCAATTCTAGGATTGCAACCTACTTTTTTTTTCAAAATTTAAAATAACTTCCAAATGTAACATATCTGCTTTTACAATGCTGGTTTTTGAATTAATAATAACTTATGTCTTTTTGTACATGACAAAAAAAAAGATACCAGACGAGTTTGGTGGACGAGAATAGCTTGCCAGACGAGCTTAAAAGTTGGTTTTAAAAAATGTTATTGATTAGCCAGAGAAATTTGTTAAATATAACACGTTAACTGCGTATAATCCTAGCCTAGTACACATTAAATAAAGTTAGCAATTTATGATATGGTTCTTTTACAAAAGACCCAAGGTTGCCACGTATTTTTTCCAAAATTTTATAAGCTTGACAAAGCTGAAACACCTACCTACCTATAGTTTTCGCACATATGTAAGCTTATGCCATCTTGAAAATTAAAAAAGAACATATTTGACGAGTTGAACGGTCAAAAGCTCCTGCCAGACGAGCATAACATTTTAAAAATTGATATTATAAGAAATATCCTTTCCTGATTTTTCTTAAATTTTAAAAAATTGTCAAAATTGCAAACCTACCCGCACAAAGCTGATTTTTACATAATATTCTATCTGACATCTTCTTGCGTATGAAAAAAAAAATACCAGTCCAGTCAGACGGTCGAAAATTTCTGCCAGACAGGCCTAAGGTTTTAAAAGTTGGTTTTCGGCGAGATTTTATATGAGACTTTTTAAGCAACTTTTAGAACGCCAAAATGAAGCTGTATAAAAGTTTCCAGCTTGTTATCTCTCATTCCTAGGTTGACCCTTAATTTTTGCTTATTTGACTGGGCTAAAGGAAACTCTACACAAAGTAGAGTTGGTGAAAAGTTTAACAACAAAAAAAATTACCCAAAGAAAAAGGATTGTGAATAAATTTGTGTGCCTTAGTGAAGAGTATAATAACACAAAAAAATACCCAAAAAAAAAAAATTGTGAGATTAAAATATTCACACGAATTTTCAAAATCCTTTTTCTCTGGGTACTTTTTTTGTTTTTTATTCTTTTCGCCAAGGGGTCGACATATTTGGAACAGTCAAAAGTGCCTCGTTGTCTTGCTAGTTTAGTATAAGATTACATAGGTAGCACGATATTCTTTTAACGGGTTCATAATGGAAAAAGATAATAGGCCAGAAAACATAGGCGAAAATGCCACGATATTTCTCCACGACATTTTATATGTTCAAAATATTATAAAACACCAAAAAAGGTGTAAGCCCCAACCTTTGATATAAGAAAAGTATGCTCCTGAAAAGTGGCAACACTGGTATTTTACCCATAGTTGCGTCTTCTTAACACTTATCTTTTAAGACATCAGCGGTTATTTTTCCAAGACACATTTAACGCCCAGAGGTATTGCGGCCACTTTTTTAACGTAAAAAACAACCAAAAAAAGGAAGAGTCCCACTTTTTAAAATTAAAAAAATTAGTTCCTGAAAAGTGGCAACAATGAAATTTTTACAGGAGGTGCGTTTGCTGAACACCTATTTTTAAAAATATCAAATTTAATTTCCCAAAACGTGTTTGGCATCTTGAGACGTTTCCGCAACTTTTTTCATGTTTGAAATATTACAAAAAATTATCGAAAAGTGGATGTTCCACTCGTTGACATTAAAAAAAGTGTGATCCCGAAAAGTGGTAAGACTAATATATTACTCGAAGGTGCGTCTACTCAACATCTATCTTTTAAGACATCAACCGTTATTTTAGCCATGGAAATTTTCCAAGTTATTAACGAGTTTCTCTTTATTTTACCATTTGGCCCAGATTGGGCGCCAATTTTCATAATGCCATCCAAACAACAGGTTTAAAAAATGATTCCAAAGCTAAATCTCATCCTTATCGTCTCAAATATAAATTTCAAATATAAAAATAAAACTCCCCGCCAAAAAACGCATGCGATTCGGTTTCCTGACCGGACTATATTGGGATTTGGAACTAAAATAAGAGAACTGTAAGAATTTTGCCGTTCAAAACGGACAGGGAACTGAAATTGAAGAATGTTTTGATTAATGAAAATGCATCCGATCAGAATAACATTGTCTGGCCACGGACAGGGAACTGAAAATTAGACACTTTGAAGAATGTTTTGATTAATGAAAATGCATCCGATCAGAATAACATTGTCTGGCCATGTTATGTAGATATCCAATCAGACTAAATACTTGACCGGTTTTTAAAATATCAGCGGAGCCGTCGAAAACTCCATCATTTATAGAATCACCCATATAAAGATACCTACTTTTTTAGAACTGCTAGTATTTAAATGGAAAATCATACAAGCACGCGGGCAGCCGGTAGGTCAATCATGCATTTCATCTATGAATATTTTTAGCATCAAGTAATTTTAAGGTGATCTTATAAGATAATAATATGACATAAACCTCACATACATACTTCAAAAAACTGGGTAGGGTAAGCGTCAATGGTCACCCTTTGGTTTGTAATAATGCCACTACACCTTGTACGGCGCAGTGTTGACAATCTAATCTAATTTGTGGTTGACTTTCAAATGAATTTATAAATTATTTATATGTAATGGTATGGCTGCCAATAAGATGAATAACCTTATATTACTCCCACAAAAACAAACCAAAAATAAACCAGTGAATTGAGCAATCCCTTTTCAAATCAATTCTATTGAAAATTTAGTTATTACATTCTCTAAAGGAGCAACTTATCCAGCAATTTTTGCTGCTCAATCCTTTTCATATCATTACATTACCTTTGAGTGCGCGTTTATAAACTTCCACTCTCCTATGCCATCTTATATTATTATTTGATCAAAACAGTTTCTTAGAACGAACGGAGCTACAGAGATTTTTTTTTTTTTGACCATTGTTGAATAAAAAAGCAATTGCTATTCCAACAAGAGCACAACCGTCCATATCACTCTTGTTCCTGGCCAAATCAAATTGTTTGCTTTAAAGGATGTTGTTGATATTTTTGTTTGTTGTTGTTGTTCTATCAGTCTGTCTGTGTATAAAATTTTTGTCCATTTACTGATTGATTTGACGTGGAGGAAGCTAGCTAAGGGAACTATAGAGGTGTAGGAATCTTCGTGCTTTAGAGGAAAACTCTATTTGAACTTTAAGTTAATATAAATAAAAGTATAAGTAGACGATTTTCTTGTGAAGATGGTGAACAGTAGTGAAGTAGGTACCTATAAGGTTCGTGTACAGTAGTAGTTGTTGTAAGTGAATTATATTTTCTTGTCTTGTGGCAGAAAATTTTATCTCTGCTGAATCAAAATCCGAATGGTAAAGTAAAAAATGTGGTGATATAATACATACATAGATAGATTACTAAAAATTTAAATACTGCGTCGAATTTTTGATGTGTAAGCATCTTAGCTCTCGGTATGGGTAAAATTGAAAATCGGCTGCAACGGATATGGGCTCACGGTTCCGTTTCGAACCATTTTGTTTGTTGAAGGTAAGTAGAACTCTGTAAACTCGAATAGGTAAGGTAGTTTTCGTTCGATATTTAATGGTTTTGGTATTTGCTAAGTGGAGTGAATTCCTTGCACCCCGACTCCACTCCTCCACAGTAGATAATTTCTCTCGTCTTGACATTAAATATCTAATGGAGTCACTCTTAATCTCTTAATTGGATGTCAGGAATATCTCTGCAATCATATCTTGACAGAGATATTTGACATAAATTTTGCAATTTTGTTGCTTTTTTTCTAGAAATTAAATTTTTTATTTCTTTGTTTTGTATCCATAAGCTGCTTTTGATGTTAATCTCTGCAATCGCGGGTGGCAATTTTGGTTTGTGATATTGTGGCAGTAAAAAAGAGAAAACGAACAATAAGTAACCTGGAATATGTAAGAGGGGAAGCTGGCTGCCGGATAGGTAGGAATATATACGATCAATAAATGAAATGTAGGGAGTTGATTCCTGACTAGCAAAGTGAATGGTGCGTTTTATTTAAACTTACGGAAGAAACGGAAATTAACAAAAGAAAGAGACTGTACCTTAAAATTCAGAAGTGCGATTTTACCCACCGATAAAGAAATATAAAATAATAATTAGAATTAGCAAAAGAATAGACAAAGCGAAAGTTAAAAAAAAAAAGAAGAAAAAAGAAAGAGTCTAATTGAACGAAAAAAAAATATAAGAACCCCTCGCGAGTGTATTTATATCTGTAGCTACGCGTCCTAAGTTGTGCGGCATCGTACCTATTAGATACACACAAAATTATTTATTTAATATTCTGTCTGGCCCTCGCGAGTGAGTTGGTAAATCCACAAACAAAAATACATACAGCGAAAAAAAAAAACCAAACCAAACGACCGTTGGCGGCGTCAGCGTACGCAGTTTATTTGAATAAATTCGAGACTCGAGTCTCGCCCTAAAAGAAACAAAAGAAATAGGTAGTGTACGAAAAAAAAAAACACACACAGACAATACTTACGATGGCAGATGTTGATAGCTTCAAGAAATACACCGTTCCACAGTTAAAATCGTGGTTGAATGCATTGGGGTTGAAAACCAATGGAAACAAGGCGGAGCTTATATTGAGACTCATGGAAGTTCCAGTGCAGCTGCGCGGTGATTCTGAGTCGCTTACCAACACAAATGAAGATGACGGGGAAGACAACGATGGAGCAGCAGACAACAACGATACCGATGATGAAGACAACGATAATAATGAACACGAGAACACAAATGAAAGAGAGCCAGCCAACAGTAAGGAAAAAGATAGAAATGAAAATGAAAGAAAAAAGAACGTATACAACAGCAAACGATTGGCAAAGGAAATTGAACAAATGAAGAGGCTGAGAGAACAGGAAAATGAATTGCTAAAGAAAGAAAATGAGTGGTTAAAGAAAATGAACGAGAATAAAGAAACGAAAAATGTAGGTCAAATTAAAGAGTTCGTTGTCGACTTTAAGGGCACTGGTGATTCATTTGAGCATTTTGAGAAGCAGTTGGAGAATGTTCGCGCTGCTTACAAATTGAATGACAGTGACATGAGAGTGCTAGTGTCTCTTAAACTAAAAGACAAGGCACTCAAATGGTTTCACTCAAGAAGAGATGTGACAACTGTGGCTTTTAATGAACTAATGTTAGAGATGAGACAGATTTTTGACGATCACTCATCTAAGTTGCAACGGAAACGAGTGTTTGAGCTGAGGAAGTGGCTGCAGGGCGAAACCTTTCATGGTTATTTTCAAGAAAAAATAATTCTTGGCAGCCGACTTCAAATAGAGGAGGACGAAATGATCGAACATATAATCGAGGGAATACCAGACGAGAGGCTGGCATCAAGTGCCAGATTACAATGCTTCACCAGGAAGACGCAGTTGCTCGAAGCTTTCAAGTCAATTAAATGTCCAACCAAGCCGAAAATGATGCCGACAGCAACAACATCACGACAGGCATCAGGTGTCATCGGGAAGGAAGTTCGCTGTTTTAACTGCAACTCGATGGGACATATGGCGACCGAATGCAGAAAAGAAAAAAGGAAGCCAGGTGCGTGCTACGTTTGTGCTGAGATGGGGCATTTGGCGGCTCAATGCCCCAAGAGAAAGAAGGTGCCAGCAATCGGATATATTGACTCCGATTCCGAGGAAGATTGCGTAAGAAATTTAATCTTTGTATTATCTGATTATATTAATTTATCATTAGATTCACTATTAGACACCGGCAGTTCAGTCAGCCTGATTAAATTAAGTTATTTAAGTATTTTTATGGAAAAAAATGAATTAAATTTTAAAAACATATCAAACTTTAGTTCATATTGCGGAATAAATAAAAATCCTTTGTCCATAATTGGACAAATAAATTTGAATGTTATATTTGAAAATGAAAGTATACCTATGGAAATGCTAGTAGTATCTGATGAGACAATGCAATATCCTGCTATTTTGGGGCGGGATTTCTTAAAGAAAGCCAAACTAAAACTACAAAAGATAGTAGAAAAAACAAATGAAAAGACAAATGATATATATACAAATGAATGTACAAAATTTTTAAACATAATAGTTGATGATGCACAAAATTCAAATAATGATTATATTGGAAAACTTGGTCCAACATTTAATGAAGAAGATATCATTTTAAAAAATAATGAATCGCTATATAAAACAAAAGAAAAATTCTTTAAAATTATTAAAGAACATTATTTGTACTGTTCTCGTCCCGAAGTGCCAGAGATTAAGTACGAAATGAAACTCCGGTTGAACGATGAGAAGCCTTTCCATTGCCCTCCAAGGAGAATGTCCTATTTCGAGAAAGAACAGGTGCAGGTTATTTTAGACGACTTAATGAAACAGGGAGTGATCCGTGAGAGTAGGTCAGAATATTCTTCACCAGTAGTACTGGTAAAGAAAAAAACAGGTGATATAAGATTATGTGTAGACTATCGAACCCTAAATAAAAAGACACAAAAAGATAACTATCCCATCCCACTTATAGATGACTTGTTGGATGGGTTGGTTAATAAAAAGATTTTTACGTTAATAGATTTGAAAAGCGCATTTCACCATATTCAAGTGAACGAAGAATCGGTAAAGTATACAGCTTTCGTAACCCCAATGGGACAATACGAGTATTTAAAGATGCCATTTGGGTTGAGGAATGCGCCATGCGAATTCCAACGATATATAAATAGGGTGTTTGAGGATTTGATTAGGAAAAGGAAAGTTACTATTTATATAGACGATATAATGATCGCTACAGAATCGGAAGAGGAGCATTTAGATATAATGATAGAAGTTTTCAAAAGATTGGTTAAGAATAAATTACAATTGAGGTTAGACAAGTGTCAGTTTATGGTGTCACAGATACGCTATTTAGGTTATCTTATTACAAATGAAGGCATCAAACCGGATGAAAAAGGAGTGGAATCTATAAAGACTTTCCCCATACCCCAGAATGTGAAAGCAGTTCACAGCTTTTTGGGTTTATGCTCCTATTTTAGGAGATTCATCAAAGATTTCTCGTTGATTGCTCAACCATTATATAGTCTAATTCGAAAGGATGCAGTTTTTAAATTTGGTGAGGTAGAACTGGATCGTTTCGAAGAATTGAAACAAAAAATGAGTGAATCGCCTGTGTTAGCATTATATAACCCAAAGGATGAAACTGAGTTGCACTGCGATGCAAGTGCGTTAGGTTTCGGTGCAATATTGCTACAAAAGAAAAAAGATGGGAAATTTCATCCTATCTTTTATTTTTCAAAGCGTACTACGGATGATGAATCAAAGTACCATAGCTTTGAACTTGAAACTTTGGCGATCATTTATGCGTTAAGGAGATTTAGGGTCTATCTTCATGGATTTAAATTTAAAATCATTACTGACTGTAATTCCTTGACCTTAACCCTTAACAAAAAAGAAGTTAATCCCAGGATTGCAAGGTGGGCTCTCGAATTGCAGAATTTCGATTATGTGTTAGAACATAGGAATGGTTCGAAAATGCAACATGTGGATGCGTTAAGTCGGATTCCAAATATTTTGATCCTAGAAGAAAACAGATTCGAACAAAATTTATCGATCCAACAAAATAATGACGAAACCATAAAGAAAATCAGACGAGAGTTAGAAAATAGGGAAGATAAGCTATATGAGATGAGAAATGGGTTGGTGTATAGAAAAGTGGGAAAGCAGATTTTATTTTATGTACCAGAGGTTATGGAAACTAATGTGATGCGGTTGTATCATGACGAGATGGGCCATGTTGGTCGAGATAAGGTTTTGAATAATATACTCAAAACCTATTGGTTCCCTAAAATGAGTGAGAAAGTAAAAGAATATATAAGTAATTGCTTGAAGTGCATAGCATTTTCACCCAAGTTTGGTAAACACGAGGGATTACTTCACAACATACCTAAGGGAAATGTTCCTTTTGAAATGATTCATATTGATCACTTTGGTCCAGTATCATTAAAAAGTGGAAATAAAAAGTATGTTTTCCTCGTGATCGATGGCTTTACTAAGTTTGTACGATTATATGCAGTAAAATCTACAAATGCTAGAGAGGCTATTGCATGTTTAAAGGGTTATTTCAATTCTTACAGTCGTCCTAGAATTGTTGTGTCTGATCGGGGCAGTGCATTTACATCTGAAGAGTTTAAACAATTTCTTGATGCGAACAATGTTACACATGTGAAGATCGCAACAGGTTCCCCCCAGGCAAATGGACAGGTTGAAAGAGTCAATCGAAGCCTTGCTCCAATGATTGCAAAATTGACTAGTGCCGGGACAGTGTTATCATTGGATGGTGTGTTACCAACTATCGAGTTTTCAATGAATAATACTAGTCATAAAAGCATAGGAACTACTCCTAGTCAATTGTTGTTTGGTGTCACCCAAAGGGGGGTGGTGATTGATTTTTTGAAAGAATGTTTAGACAATGAAAATGAACAAGAAGTAGTTAGAAACTTAGATCAAATGAGAGAAGAAGCAAGACAAAAGATAGAAAAAGGTCAAGACTATAATAAAATGATGAAAGATAAAAATAGAGTGCAAAAAGAATATAAAGTAGGAGATTATGTTATGATAAAGAATTTCATCTCAACCCCGGGTGCATGTAAAAAGATCGCTCCTAAGTTCAAGGGTCCGTATGAGGTATCCAAAGTATTACCAAATGATAGATATTGTTTAAAGGACGTTGAGGGTTTTCAGTTGACACAAACTCCATATGAGGGTATATGGGAGGCGGCAAACATAAAACCTTGGATGAATAATAAATTATTAACTAGGCGTAAATCGGGACGATTACAATGTCAGGATAGCCGAGTTGTGGCAGTAAAAAAGAGAAAACGAACAATAAGTAACCTGGAATATGTAAGAGGGGAAGCTGGCTGCCGGATAGGTAGGAATATATACGATCAATAAATGAAATGTAGGGAGTTGATTCCTGACTAGCAAAGTGAATGGTGCGTTTTATTTAAACTTACGGAAGAAACGGAAATTAACAAAAGAAAGAGACTGTACCTTAAAATATTAAGTGTTATCATTGAATAATTATAAATAGAAGGGGACACCGAGCATTGCTCAAACGACAGTCGCACCAATCAAATCCAGTGGCCGCTCATGAAGCTATAATTTCCTTTTCACACAATAATTGGTTTTCTTCTCGGCTAAGTGAGTCTCAAATAAATCCTTTTGTATTTTTCTTAGAGATATATGTACATAGATACATACGAGTAGATATGTAGATAGAGCGAAGAAAGGATACATATTTTTTTTCTTCAATTTGTGCTTTGATTTTCTTTTGTGAATGAACGCACATGTAGGTATACATAGGTGCATTTTGAATATATTGGTGTTTGGTGTCCGTCTCATCGCCATACAGCAACAAAAAGATACAAAACGGTTTCTCTTTTATTTGTATTATTGTGCGTTTGAAGTCCGGTTACGATACGGAGGAGAACTGCGTTTAATTGTTGTGTGTTTGGTAAAAGTACCTTTTGTTTTTTCTTAATTTCTCAAAAACTAAGGAAGATTTTTGCACTTGGTTTTCGGTAATGGACTAAATTTATGATGAGGGCATTGAATATTGAACACAAGAAAGCACTTTATTACGTAAAATTTTGAAAAATATCGACTTAAGAAAGAAAATCACATTTTTTTTTTTTAATTTTGACTTTGAAATTTAATTTTTCGAAACCTATTCGCTTAAGAGTGTTCCGGACTGAAATGGTGATTTCATGAATAAGATTGCGAAGCGTGTACTTGTCCGATCAAAGCGATTAAGGTGTCTATGGACAGATAAACTTATTTTCTATGCCATCATTGGAAAAAAAATTTAATTTTGTGCTCTAGATTTTGGTAAAAGCCTCTAAGAAATCGAGAAAATGGCTAAAATGGCTGTTTTTCAAAGCAAATGTAGCCTACACTATAGCATATTTTGCAAAAAAATGTTTAATAACATAAAATTCCTTATTTTTATTATGCCACTATTGGAGAAAATTTTTAATTTTGTACCTAATAAAAATTTTAATAATGCAAAATAAAAATGCTTGTGGATTTTGAAAAAACCCATTTTTGACAGTCAATTTTTTATACCTAACGGTATTTTTTTGACAATTTTTTTTGCAGTGGATATAAATTCAATATATTTTTCATTATTTTCATTAAATATGTAATCATATTTGTATCATTTGATATTGAAATTTTTAATTCTTAAAATGCACTTTTTGACAGAAAATTTATGTAAATTTAGAAGTTAAAATCAGTTACTTGTAGAAAAAATTTTTATTAATACAATAATACGCCTACTAGTGACCAATTAGTAAAAATGCAAAGTTTTATAAAACAAAGTATCTGATGAAAGTGAAAAAAAATGGTCTTATATATGCAAAAAAAAAAGTTAGCAAATGACTGGTTTTATTCAGTTCGGAACACTCTTAAACAACTTGATTTGAAATCCAAATGCAAGAATCTTATCTTTCCAAAAAAACTATAGCACATTATAAGATGTGTTTTCGTTGACTTTTAATGTTTTTTTTGCCTGCCTCAGGGAGGGGAGATACAAATTTCCCCCCAAACATTTTTTTTCTTAGAATAACCCCAAGAACCACATCCTAAAATACTTCCACTCAGGTCCGGGACACACTGTATATTATCTATACTAAGATTTAAATAATTTCTTGTATTTGTTGTTTGAATTAAGCTTAACAACAAACTGCCGCTCACTTTCAAAAAGTATTCTTTATTTTTTTTATTATGTGTAGACTAAACTTTTAAATCTATAAAATAATTTAAAAACTACTTTTTGTTTTTAATTAATTAAATAAATACCTACAATTCTAATGTTCGGACTCAGACGTCAAACTTCAACCATTCAAACAAATTTAAGGAAAACAAAATGTTTGTTTTTAATTTTGTATTCATGGTACTAAGTTGTAGTATAAGATGAAACACGAAGCATTTTTTTTATTTTTGAAGGTTGTCAAAGTGAGAAAATCTCCGAACTTTATGTTCGGAACTTTAGTTAGGTGACTTGTGTATTCAGCTTTAAGTCACCTTGTTTTTGTTGTAATATTTAGTTTTACCTGAGATATGTGATCTTCAAGCTTCAATGAATAATGTTTTTTTATCACCAATATCCCAACTTATAATGATCATTTTAGACTTTGTTGAGACTATTTGTTTTTGTGGCTTTTCACCGTTATTTTAGAAAAAAGTTCAAATGACTTTTTGTAATCTCTTCTTAGGTATGTACATATATCTTTTGCTTCCTTCCAAATATTTATTGCATGGTTAATATAAGTATGCAGATTTGAAGACTAACATATTCTTAACATTTTTGAAAAATTTCCAATTGAAAAAAATAACTAATTGTGTTTTTACTAAACATTTGTGTAATCACCATCGAAATGAAAACAAAAATAACGAATTCTTTTCAACTATTTACAATTTTGTATTGGTCACGCACTACTTGGACAAGAAAAAAGATTTAAAGTTTTTTTTTTTTAATTTTTTTCAATATAAAAATGTTCAGCAATGTTAAGAATATGTTAATCTACAAATTTGCATACTAATATTTACCATGCAATAAATATTTGCAAAGAAGCAACAGATATACATTAGGGTGGTCTTTAAATTGGACATTGTCTTGAATAGCCTGCATTCGAGTTAAAATATTGAAAAACAATTTCCCTAATTTTTTCAGATTTTTATTTCACCCCCCTGGTCTCCCTTTTTCCACTTTAAGGTACAAATAATGGAGTTAGGGTGATTCTTACACGCAAAAAAAATCAGAACTTATAGATTAGATTGAGACGAACAAAAAATTGTATTGGAGGGGGGTCTTTTTCCCCCCGTTCAGGCGGGAGGGGTCATTTTCTAAAAATTTGACCCGAAATAGAAAAAAATTATTAAAAAACAACGGGACCACTTACAATGGCGTGCTATAGCATTTTTTAAAGCCATAAATTCAGTCTTTAATATGTTTTTTAAATCAAGCTTTTATTGTAAATAGTTTTGGAAAAAATAATTTTCAAACTTAAAAATAAAAACAAAAATAATGATGTTGTAGGTTTGAAAATTATTTTTTTCAGAAACTATTTAAAATAAAAACCTTGATTTAAGAAACATATTAGAGACTAGATTCATGGCTTTAAAAAAAGCTATAGCACGCCATTGTAAGTGGTCCCGTTGTTTTTTAATAATTTTTTTCTATTTTGGGTCAAATTTTTAGAATATGAACCCTCCCGCCTGAATGGGGGAAAAAGAAAAGATAAGAATCACCCTAACTCCATTATTTGTACCTTGAAGTGGGAAAAGGGAGACCAGGGGGGTGAAATAATAATCTGAAAAAAATTAGGAAATTTGATTTTCTCTATTTAGAGTCATTTGATGCCTATCCAAGTTGGATTTAAAAAAAAAAAACAATATAAGGACCACCCTAATATACATATATGTACCTACGAAGGGATCACAAAAAGTCGTTTTTTTATTATTAGGTGTGATTTTGGTGATTTGACTGACTCAAAAAAGTTCCGAGAAAATTACAACCTTTAAAAATTAAAAAAAAAGCTTTCTGTCTCATCTCACACATATAACAAAAACCACTGACAAAAAAATACAAAATCTTGTTCCTAGAAATTTTCTTAACTAGTGTACATACATGCGATTTTAATTTTAATTTTAAATTAAATTATGGCCAAATTCAAATCAGAATATCTACCTCTCAAAAGTCCACTTAAAGTGTATCCTTCTATTTAAAAGAGAAACATAAGATAGAACCATTTTTATCGCTTAGTTGCTAAAAAAAGGGAGTTACAAAACTTTATACCTTCAAATGTGTTCTACACCCTGTTTCACGGTTTTAGTTTTAAATTTCAAACATTTTTCAATTGGGTACAGTTAAAACAAAGGTGTCAACGCAGCACATCCCAAGACACCTCATACCCACTCAACTAATACCGCGCAAGTGAACCCAAGCCTCAACCCATACCAGGACAACTCATACCGGAAGTAAAGTAGCTAAAACTCATCCCCAAAATAATCTTCGTACCGGAAACTAAAACTCAACGAAAATAAAAATTCAAGATAGGGTTTGTGCATTCACTTCGTTCAGTTTTGAAAATTTGAATTGGAGAGGGATTTTCGCTAACGAATTTTCGCGGAGGGATGTTTTTTTGTTCTAAGACTGGTGTGGAAAAGATAGTTAATGATAAACACTTTTAATCAGGTAGGAATTTTCCAAGATTTTTTTTGATGGATTATGATCTGACGAATGAAGTTCTGGAGGTGGGTCTGGAACCTGGACAAAGGAAAACATTTTTTTTTTACTTCTTCATACATTTTTTTTGTGGTGTTTCTGATGGAGTAAGGTCTGACGGAGGTGGTTCTGGAACCTGGACAAAGGAACATTTTTTTTAAACTTTTTCATAGATTTTCTTTTGTGGTGTTTCTGGTGGAGTAAGGTCTGATGGAGGAGGTTCTGGAGGTGGGTCAGGAACCTGGACAAAGGAAACATTTTTTTTTTTTTAACTTTTTCATAGATTTTTTTTGTGGTGTTTCTGATTGAGTCAGGTCTAACGGAGGTGGTTCTGGAGGTGGATCTGGAACCTGGACAAAGGAAAAAAATTTTTTTTTTTACTTTTTCATAGATTTTTTTGTGGTGTTTCTGATTGAGTAAGGTCTAACTGAGGTGGTTCTGGAGGTGGATCTGGAACCTGGACAAAGGAAATTTTTTTTTTTTTTTTAACTTTTTCATAGATTTTTTTTGTGGTGTTTCTGATTGAGTCAGGTCTAACTGAGGTGGTTCTGGAGGTGGATCTGGAACCTGGACAAAGGAAAAAAAATTTTTTTTTAACTTTTTCATAGGTTTTTTTTGTGGTGTTTCTGGTGTAGGAAGGTCTGATGGAGGAGGTTCTGGAGGTGGGTCAGGAACCTGGACAAAGGAAAACAATTTTTTTTTTAACCTTTTCATAGATTTTTTTTGTGGTGTTTCTGATGGAGTAAGGTCTGATGGAGGAGGTTCTGGAGGTGGGTCTGGAACCTGGACAAAGGAAAAAAAAATTTTTTTTTTACTTTTTCATAGATTTTTTTTGTGGTGTTTCTGATGGAGTAAGGTCTGATGGAGGAGGTTCTGGAGGTGGGTCTGGAACCTGGACAAAGGAAAACAATTTTTTTTTTAACTTTTTCATAGATTTTTTTTGTGGTGTTTCTGATTGAGTCAGGTCTAACGGAGGTGGTTCTGGAGGTGGATCTGGAACCTGGACAAAGGAAAAAAAATTTTTTTTTTAACTTTTTCATAGATTTTTTTTGTGGTGTTTCTGATTGAGTCAGGTCTAACTGAGGTGGTTCTGGAGGTGGATCTGGAACCTGGACAAAGGAAAAAAAAATTTTTTTTTAACTTTTTCATAGATTTTTTTTGTGGTGTTTCTGGTGTAGGAAGGTCTGATGGAGGAGGTTCTGGAGGTGGGTCAGGAACCTGGACAAAGGAAAACAATTTTTTTTTTTTAACTTTTTCATAGATTTTTTTTGTGGTGTTTCTGATGGAGTAAGGTCTGATGGAGGAGGTTCTGGAGGTGGGTCTGGAACCTGGACAAAGGAAAAAAATTTTTTTTTTTACTTTTTCATAGATTTTTTTTGTGGTGTTTCTGATGGAGTAAGGTCTGATGGAGGAGGTTCTGGAGGTGGGTCTGGAACCTGGACAAAGGAAAAAAATTTTTTTTTTAACTTTTTCATAGATTTTTTTTGTGGTGTTTCTGATTGAGTCAGGTCTAACGGAGGTGGTTCTGGAGGTGGATCTGGAACCTGGACAAGGACAAAGGAAAAAATTTTGTTTTTTTAACTTTTTCATAGATTTTTTTTGTGGTGTTTCTGATTGAGTCAGGTCTAACTCAGGTGGTTCTGGAGGAGGATTTGGAACCTGGACAAAGGAAAAAAATTTTTTTTTTTAACTTTTTCATAGATTTTTTTTGTGGTGTTTCTGGTGTAGGAAGGTCTGATGGAGGAGGTTCTGGAGGTGGGTCAGGAACCTGGACAAAGGAAAAAAAATTTTTTTTTAACTTTTTCATAGATTTTTTTTGTGGTGTTTCTGATGGAGTAAGGTCTGATTTAGGAGGTTCTGGAGGTGGGTCTGGAACCTGGACAAAGAAAAACATTTTTTTTTTTAACGTTTTCATAGATTTTTTTTGTGGTGTTTCTGATAGAGGAGGTTCTGGAGGTGGGTCTGGAACCTGGACAAAGGAAAAAAAATTTTTTTTTAACTTTTCATAGAATTTTTTTGTGGTGTTTCTGATAGAGGAGGTTCTGGAGGTGGGTCAGGAACCTGGACAAAGGAAAAAAAATTTTTTTTTAACTTTTTCATAGATTTTTTTTTTGTGGTGTTTCTGATGGAGTAAGGTCTGATGGAGGAGGTTCTGGAGGTGGGTCTGGAACCTGGACAAAGGAAAAAAAATTTTTTTTTACTTTTTCATAGATTTTTTTTGTGGTGTTTCTGATTGAGTCAGGTCTAACTGAGGTGGTTCTGGAGGTGGATCTGGAACCTGGACAAAGGAAAACATTTTTTTTTTTTAACTTTTTCATAGATTTTTTTTGTGGTGTTTCTGGTGTAGGAAGGTCTGATGGAGGAGGTTCGGAGGTGGGTCTGGAACCTGGACAAAGGAAAAAAATTTTTTTTTACTTTTTCATAGATTTTTTTTTGTGGTGTTTCTGATTGAGTCAGGTCTAACGGAGGTGGTTCTGGAGGTGGATTTGGAACCTGGACAAAGGAAAAAAAGTTTTTTTTTTAACTTTTTCATAGATTTTTTTGTGGTGTTTCTGGTGTAGGAAGGTCTGATGGAGGAGGTTCTGGAGGTGGGTCAGGAACCTGGACAAAAGAAAACATTTTTTTTTTTACTTTTTCATAGATTTTTTTTGTGGTGTTTCTGATTGAGTCAGGTCTAACGGAGGTGGTTCTGAAGGTGGGTCTGGAACCTGGACAAAAGAAAACATTTTTTTTTAACTTTTTCATAGATTTTTTTGTGGTGTTTCTGAATTTCTTAATATGTACATATGTACATATGTTTGTGTCTTACATACCAATATAATGCAATTGTAATAATGCTCAAAATATGCATACCTACTTCTATCATAAAAAAAAGCTAGCAAACATTCGAGTTTTGTAACATAATAGTTTTAGTAGTTTTCAATTTTCTCAAAAACTAGAAGACCTAGAATCATCTAGTTTTTGATTAAGAATTAGGTAGTTAGAGCAACGATTTTCAGAAAAACAAATTATATATAATTTAACAGTTTTGAGAAATTACATTTTAAACCTTTTTTTTTAAGTTTGTTTCCCAAATTTTGAGTTTAAAACCCGTTTTTTTTTTCAAAAACTTTGCATAGATTTTACTTGGTTTAAAAACTTGCTAATAATACATAATAATAAAACTAGCTAATAATACAGAGTATTGGCTTTAAAAAAAGGTATAATACTTAATTGTAAGTGCTACCGTTATTTTTTAATATTTTGTTCCATTTTTAGTAATTTTATAATTAATTTTTGTCACAGTTGTGTCACTCATTGATTTTGAGAGCAGTTCTTTAAATTTAGAATGAAACTCAATATAAGCGTCATGTTCATAATCCTGAAAGTGCCAACTTTCAATTGATGCATCACATTATATGAAAAATCGACTTTTATCTTTAAACGCGATTTGCGGCTAAACTAAACGTCCTAGAGGCATCAAAGTTGGCACCTTTAAACATGATTTGCGGCTAAACTAAGCGTTTTAGCGACTTATAAAAAGCATATTCGTGATCTAGAAAGTGCCAGTTCTAAAAAAACAATAACAAAAAATTGTTAAAAGAGTTTTTTACAAAAATTTCAAAAAAATATATTTTGCTATGAATATAAGGTAATTTTCGGTGCTTCTGAGCCACACTACGTACTGTTGACATTGGCGCCTGCCTGACGACTTTACATATCCCTAAGCGAAAAAACGGAGTTGCGTGAATGGGACAGAGCAAAAAATGGCACTAAAATCCTGAAAACCCGTGAAGAGGCCCACCCAACCGTTGCTCTAGAAAACAAACATATTTTGTTGTTTGTTGTGAAAAAACAGGCATATCAACCTACTGAAAAAAAGTTTCATAATTTTAATTGAAAGTTTTACTCATTGGTTTTGAGAGCAATTCTTAAAAATTTGAATGATACTCGCTGTAAGGGTCATATTCAAAATCTAGGAAGAGCCACCTTTCAATCGATGCATCGTATTGTGTGAAAAATCAACTCTTATCTTTAAACGCGATTTGCGGCTAAACTAAACGTCGTAGAGCCATCAAAGTAGGTACCTTTAAACATGATTTGTGGCTAAACAAAGTGTCCTAGAAACTTATAAAAAGCATATTCGTGATCTAGGAAGTGCCAGTTCTAAAAAACTAAAAAAAAGTTGGCTAAAAAAGTTTTTGCAAAACTTTAAAAAAAAACTTTTTTCGAAAATATATTTGTATGTACCTACTTTAGGTATTTCCCAAAGCTGACAAGCAGAGCAAACAAAAATTATTACTTTTTTAGCTCTCTGTCCTGCTCACGCAAATCCGTTTCTTCGCTTAGGGGTATGTAAAGTCGTCAGGCAGGCGCCAATGTCAACAGTACGTAGTGTGGCTCAGAAGCGCCGAAAATTACCTTATATTCATAGCAAAATATATTTTTTTGAAATTTTTGTAAAAAACTCTTTTAACAATTTTTTGTTGTTGTTTTTTTAGAACTGGCACTTTCTAGATCACGAATATGCTTTTTATAAGTCGCTACGACGCTTAGTTTAGCCGCAAATCATGTTTAAAGGTGCCAACTTTGATGCCTCTAGGACGCTTAGTTTAGCCGCAAATCGCGTTTAAAGACAAAAGTCGATTTTTCATATAATGTGATGCATCAATTGAAAGTTGGCACTTTCAGGATTATGAACATGACGCTTATATTGAGTTTCATTCTAAATTTAAAGAACTGCTCTCAAAATCAATGAGTGACACAACTGTGACAAAAATTAATTATAAAATTACTAAAAATGCAACAAAAGATTAGAAAATAACGGTAGCACTTACAATTAAGTATTATACCTTTTTTTAAAGCCAATACTCTGTATTATTAGCTAGTTTTTAAACCAAGTAAAATCTATGCAAAGTTTTTGAAAAAAAAACGGGTTTTAAACTCAAAATTTGGGAAACAAACTTAAAAAAAAGGTTTAAAATGTAATTTCTCAAAACTGTTAAATTATATATAATTTGTTTTTCTGAAAATCGTTGCTCTAACTAATTCTTAATCAAAAACTAAATAATTCTAGGTCTTCTAGTTTTTGAGAAAATTGAAAACTACTAAAACTATTATGTTACAAAACTCGAATGTTTGCTAGCTTTTTTTTATGATAGAAGTAGGTATGCATATTTTGAACATTATTGCAATTGCATTATATTGGTATGTAAGACACAAACATATGTACATATGTACATATTAAGAAATTCAGAAACACCACAAAAAAATCTATGAAAAAGTTAAAAAAAAATGTTTTCTTTTGTCCAGGTTCCAGACCCACCTTCAGAACCACCTCCGTTAGACCTGACTCAATCAGAAACACCACAAAAAAAATCTATGAAAAAGTAAAAAAAAATTTTTCCTTTGTCCAGGTTCCAGATCCACCTCCAGAACCTCCTCCATCAGACCTTCCTACACCAGAAACACCACAAAAAAAATCTATGAGAAAGTAAAAGAAAATTTTTTTTTCCTTTGTCCAGGTTCCAGATCCACCTCCAGAACCACCTCAGTTAGACCTGACTCAATCAGAAACACCACAAAAAAAATCTATGAAAAAGTAAAAAAAAATTTTTCCTTTGTCCAGGTTCCAGATCCACCTCCAGAACCACCTCAGTTAGACCTGACTCAATCAGAAACACCACAAAAAAAAATCTATGAAAAAGTAAAAAAAAAATTTTTTTCCTTTGTCCAGGTTCCAGACCCACCTCCAGAACCTCCTCCATCAGACCTTACTCCATCAGAAACACCACAAAAAAAATCTATGAAAGAGTTAAAAAAAAAAATTTTTTCCTTTGTCCAGGTTCCTGACCCACCTCCAGAACCTCCTCCATCAGACCTTCCTACACCAGAAACACTACAAAAAAAATCTATGAAAAAGTTAAAAAAAATTTTTTTTTCCTTTGTCCAGGTTCCAGATCCACCTCCAGAACCTCCTCCATCAGACCTTACTCCATCCGAGACACCACAAAAAAAATCTATTAAAAAAATCATATTTTATAAATCCAAATCCCACTTTTATTAACCAAAAAATCCCTCATACAAATAAATTTAACGAGCTTATCAAAAACACGCACCATAAACTTTCCCAGTATTTTATTGCAAGTATAATTTATTTTTGGGTCCAGTTTCACTTCCGGTATGAGTTGTCCCGGTATTAGTTGTACTGGGACCAGCTGGGTCATGGTATGAAAGCTGCGGGATGAGGTGTCTTGGGTTGAGTGGTCCTGGTATGTGCTATACCCAACCCAAAACAAAACCTTAATAAAAAAAAAAAAACTACATCTTTACTATCACTGGTTGCTTTAGTTTCTTTTTTGATTTATTAAGTACATAATTATACTTATAATTTTTATTTTTCCTATCTTAAAAATAACAATGTATGTATGTACCTACATTTATACCAAAATCGTTGAAAAAACAATAAATGAGAACAAATGATAAACCATTATTTAATTATTTTTATGTGACAGATGGCAGGTACCTATGTAATAAATAGGTACGAATTGAAAATTGGTACTCAATACTTGATAATCTATAGGTATTAATTGAAAAGAATCCGTGAAAATCAACGAAAAATTTAAAATAAGATGAAACAGGTACCTTCCTGCATATACAGCATGGGTTTGTGAGAAGAAAATCAACAGTAACAAACCTACTTACGTTCTTGCATAAATGTTCTAATGCCTTAGAAAATGGAAGTGAAGTTGATTGCATATACACCAATTTCTCTAAAGCGTTCGACCAACTTAGTCACAACATTATTATCTTCAAACTTAAAGCTTTTGGTTTTCCAACTTTCTTTATTACATGGATAAAGTCCTATCTTGAAAATAGATCGTGCCTAGTAAGATTTAGAAACTGCCTTTCAAATGCATTCATTGCTCACTCCGGTGTGCCCCAGGGAAGTCATCTAGGCCCATTTCTATTTATCCTGGCTATAAATGATGTTGTTTCATGTATACGCTCTAGTGATATACTTATATTTGCTGATGATATGAAGATATTTAAGTCAATAAAAGCTAACCATGACCACGTTCTTCTGCAAGCTGATATTGACAGTTTCAACATTTGGTGTGGTAAGAACCGTCTTTCTCTTAACCCTATTAAATGCCAAACAATTACTTTCTCCAGAAAGCGAATTGCAAATGCTTTTGATTATTCCATTTCGCAGCAAAAACTTTGTCGAGTCTTTAGTTTCAAGGACTTGGGTGTTAACTTTAGCTCAAATTTAGAATTCACTGAACACATTAATTACATCGTTAATAAAGCAAGCTCCATGCTTGGATTTATAAAACGTTGGGCTAAGGAATTTAGTGGTCCATATGTTACCCTTTCCTTATACAATTGTTATGTACGACCTCATCTAGAGTACGCCTCGCAAATATGGTCTCCCTTTTATGAAATTCATAAAAATCGTATTGAATCAATACAGCATAAATTCATTCGCTTTGCTTTGAAGGGTCTTCCTTGGGCTGATCCGTACAACCTTCCACCATATGAACATCGGATCCAGCTACTGCAGGTACAAACCTTATATCAAAGGCGTGTTAATAATGATTTACTATTTCTTCACCAACTTATAAATGGCCAAATAGATGCTCCTGATTTGTTAGCCTGTATAGGCATAAACTTCCCCGGAGGATCCCACCACCTGCGAAGATTTGAACTATTACACGTTAATTTCCATAGAACTAACTACGGTATACATGAGCCTCTTAACCGCATGTGCAAGATTTTTAATTTAAACAGCTCCTCTGTTGATTTTAACATTAGTAAGATGGGATTAAAGAAAATATTTCGAACCAGTGCTCCACGGTCGTGATTGTTCTTATTTTTGATACCACGTGTATGACTAAAGTATTTTGTATATTGTTTGATTATATATTTATATTAATTTTTTGTTTAATTTTGTTAATGTATTAGTATATTATTATGCATGTGTTAGATTGCCTTATTTTACTAACCACTAACACATGCACTTATGATGAGCCTCTGATTGTAGGTTGCAGCTTGCTCTAAGCTCACTACAACTAAGAATCTGAAGTGTAAAAAAAAAAAAAAAAAAAAAAAATACCTATAAAACGACCCATTCACAGCACATAAGTGTGCACACACTCCGCCACACATATACCACCGATCGACCCACCACACCAAAAATCAAAGAGTGCACACTTGTGTTGTGTGTATGTACCTACCACTTGAGACTTATGTTTTCAAATTAAAAACAAAAAATTATTATTCCTTGCCTATGGATCTCAAGATATAAGAAACAAAACAAAGCCATCATCGTTAACATCCCAAATTGCAAGAAAACACTAACAACAATTTTATTTACTGGACAACACACAACCCAGAAAAGAAAATATAATTTTTATCTCTACCCCATTTTTTCATTAACCTTGAGTCCTCGAAGAAAAAAATACCTCAAAAGCAAAACTAAAACGGCTGTTCAATTCGTTGTTGTTGTTCATTTTCATGCTCTGTGAAAAAAAAAAATTTCTTCCCTTTCTTCTTCGGCAATTAAGGAAATTTCCCAAAAGGAACAAACTTTTAAGGAACAAATTTATTAAAGGGTGTTGTATTTGATAGAGCGATTGCAGCGACAGACTGCCAAACCAGGCCACCTAGTGGACGTTTTGCCCGGTGTCCCTTCTATTTGTAGTTATTCAATGGTGTTATTTGCAATTTCTTAAATTGAAATGTCATAACATGATTTGCAAAGTGGAGCATTCTTTTATTTTACTCTAGTGAGCTGTGGTTAATGTGTCTAAAAGAAGAGTTGCAATGTCATATTTAAAAAAATAACTTGAGTAACTTTTCATTTATGTAGGAACGACAAAAGCTAAAAATATGGCTGATCTGTCAAACAAATTGGTTGAAAAAAGTTGAAATAGATTTGGAATTACAAATCAAGAACAAATTGTGATTTCATTAGATTTAACTTTTTAGGCTTTCGCGGTTGTTAATAGACATAATAGATAATTATTTTTCGGATTAGCCGCGTTATAAAAGTTTAAAGAGTGCACTTTGGTACTCACACCGAACTTTTATAACGCGGCTAATTAAAAAAATAGTTATCTGTTATGTTCATTAGATTTATTGAAAATGCATACATTTTTCAAAATAAAATTCATTTAACTTCATTCGCACAAAATAGAATATTTAAGCAAAAATATTACCAATTTGTTTTTATCATTCATTACTAGCACAAATTTCTTTACTACAAATCGATCAAATCGGATAAAAAAATGTCGCAAAACTTAGAAAAAAAATTTCCAAACTCATTATCGACGGTAAAATCAATTAAATATTAAACTAAAAATATATTAGCTTTATATTTTCGCCCAGATCTGATCTGGATTGTATGTTGTATATGCATATGTACATACATGTATTACAAAAACAACACAAAATCTGACTTTGCTTTTGGATTCCGATTTGCAAATTAATTCTGACCATACACCCTTAGTCCTTTTTTGCAAAAATGAGATTTTTGTCTCTGAAAGGTAGGTGGCTTTTTGTATTGAAGATAGGGAGAAAAAAGAGTAGAGAGAAAATACAGATACAAAAGGTTAACCGGGATAGGCATATAACACTCTTGTCGTACTGGGATCCTGTTTGTTTTTTTATGATAATCTAATCCGGATCAGATCTGGGGGATACTTAAAGATATTATTACAAAAATGAGAACAATTCCGAAACCGAACGATCGAGAAGCAGACAAAAGATAACTCAAAATAAAAACATCGTGATTTCAGCTGCTTTTGACGGATTAACCATTTCAATTCAGTATCAAGGAGATGAGTTGGAAAATTGTACTCAAAGTTACTTTTTGACACTTTAACTTTGAATCCAGGAACAACTTTGTGACGTCATAAAGATAATTAAAGTAGCTTAATTTGCCCTCTAAAAGTACTTGAGAGTGCTAGGACGCCATATGGCCCTAGGCTCAATGATAGGAAAATCCCTATGCACACCTCCGCGTGGTAGAGGGCGGGTAACGCTAACGTGCAGGGGGACCGAATGGATGCCGGGATAAGCAGACAACCCAGCGATGCTGGTCAGGGCACAAACTTGTCCTCGGGATGGTTAAAAGCCCCCTTAAGACGGATGAACTGCAGGCAGCGGTCAACGGCATGATAGTCTGGTGGCGGAGGAGCTTTTTTTCGTAAAAGGCCAACGGCAGCAGCAGGTAGTGTCTGTAACCCATATTGGGCGGCTACAAAAGGCGTCTGTTTTCCCATAGTGGGCGGCCTCGAGCAGTTATGTGTTTGACCATACAAAAGGCGGGTGTGCCTGTCAAATCTGAGCTTATGCATGTTATTAATCATATCTCGGAAAACACCATGGTGGAAGGATATATGCAAATACATGAACTATGACAACAAATGGAAATGAGTCCCCAAGAGGTATTCTTTTTATGGAAAATTCTTTTGTAGCTTCGGTTGCAGTAAACCGCACATCGGATTTGGGGGTGCGGCATCTTTCATGTACGAGCGTCAATCAAGACGTCATAATAATAAATGAATCGTTGACAAATAGAAGAAATCTTTCAAGAAGCGCAAATGTTACTTTTGGCTACCGCATACGTACGAAAATCGGAGCATGGAACGTTCGATCCTTGTACAGCGATGGTAGATACGAGCAAGTTGAGCGTGAAATGCTTCGCCTAAAGATCAGTATCCTGGACATAAGCGAAACTAAGTGGAGAGGTAGAGCTGAATACAGATCAGACACTGGACAGACGAGAATGCTGTATTCCGGGGAAGATGAAAGAGAGGGCGGCCAAAGACTGCATGGTGTCGGAATTATGTTGAACGAAGAAGCGAGGCGTAGTTTGATCTCCTGGGCGCCCATTTCTGCGAGATTAATGACAGCAAGGTTTTGTTCAAAAATTCGTAACGTCACAATAATTCAGTGCTACGCCCCCACAAATGAAGCGACAGAGAAAGACAAAACCGCGTTCTACACTCATCTTAACTCGGTTTACAGTAGTGTTCCGAGAGCTGACATCATAGTCGTTATGGGAGACCTTAATGCCCAAGTCGGTTCAGACAATTACGGACTGGAACACGTGTGTGAAGTTAGCATAACATTTTTGAGCTAGGCCAATGGGACCATGGCAGGAATTTGCAGTTTTTTTTGCATTTTTATGCATTTCTATTCCGGATTTTGCAGTTCACCAAATAGTGGGTGTAACCCACTGTACTCCTAACTTCATTGTGAAGTTAGCAGTGCCTACCCAAGTAACAATTTTAGCTCTTCAAATGCTTTAACAGCGTTTTTAGAGCAAATCTTAAAGCTCTTTGATTTCAAAAGAAGCTCCAGATGCGCTTCTAAAGCAAGTGTAAAGCATGCTTACAGCGAATTCATTGAGTTTGAGAGCTAATTTTTGCTCGAAGCCAGCTCTTTGTCAGTGGCTAGTATGGCTTTGAAGCTCTTTGGTTCATGATTCAGATATCTTTAAAACAGCATTTTTGACAGCACTTTGTTTGTATTAGTTTAGATAATACAAATGATAAATTAAAATAATATTAGGGAGATGTATTTCATGTGTGTGATAGTAGCAATCGAAAAGGTCATGTGATGTCGTGGAAATTAATTAAATATTCGCAGAGAAAATGTGGTAGTGAGAAATAAAATTAATATTTGTGAGTGCCATGTAAGTGATTTTTTAGTGCGCGTTTAGTTTTATCACAATTATACTGAAGGTACCTCGAAAAATAACAACGCGCCTTCGAAATTATTTATTTTACGCTGTGAAATATTTAAAAAAGTTTACCTAAACAATGTAAAAAATTGATAAATAAATTAAATAAATCATGAAACTAAATATTTTTGTTTTCATTGCAATATTTCATTGTGTTTTTGTTGAAAGGAAAGATTTT
Organism: Dasysyrphus tricinctus; assembly: GCA_963921185.1. Lineage (NCBI taxonomy): Eukaryota > Metazoa > Arthropoda > Insecta > Diptera > Syrphidae > Dasysyrphus > Dasysyrphus tricinctus. The sequence continues at coordinate 213,250,678 of OY992530.1, forward strand.
GCATTCGTTTAAATAAATAAAGAAAAATTATTCAATGATTTTTTTTTCCGTCGCCATAGTTTTTATTATGATTTATGAACATAGTTTGTCTTCAACCGAGCTCTTCTAGAGCTAGTTTCCACAAAATGAGAGTTTTGCGTTCAGTACTTAAAGAGTAGGGTGTTCGGAAATTGAAAGTCATTGGCTAATTCTAATTTCTGGAAAAAAAATTCTTGTTTATTTAAATTCTATTCAACCTTGAAGTGCATTATGATTTCTTAGCACGTAAGCAAGTACTTTTGCGACTCAGCCATAGATTTAATATTATTAAAAAAAAAAATTAGTAAACTGTTTAATTGATTTTAATAAAAAAAAAATTTGAATTTAGCATCTAATTTGATATTTGTGGTGCATACTCGGTATTCACCAGAAAGTGAGAGGAATACATTTATTTTCTAGTTTTGGTTTAATTTTTCCCGTTGAAGTCATGGCTAATATATTTTATTGTGGAACACCCTAATATTGAGTAGTAGTATTTTATTTGAGAGAGGTTTAGTATTGAGCTCTATACAGTGTTGCCATTAATTTTTTTTGAGAAATCTGCAATAATGACGAAAAAAATCTGCAATGCAGATTTCTAATGAATTTCAAAGCAAAACTATGTCTTCATAAATAAAATTTTGAATAAAAGTATTTAAATAAAATAACATAAACTAGTTCAATTAATAAACATCACATTGTTTCATATTTTATGTACTCGTGCATAGAAGAGTTATCTAAATGCTTGAAGCATTTTATATTTTACTTTAAAGTCAGTGCAATTGGAATGATTTAATTTTATGGAATATAACTTTATACAAAGATGACAGCATACAGCAAAATTATTGAAGATTTTTTAAAGAGAAAAAAAGAAGGACAAAATATTAATGTAGGTACGAGTGCAGACATAATCTGCGGTGCAGATTTTGGATTTTCAAAAGTCTGTGGACAGCATGAAAATCTGCAAAATGCAGATAAATCTGCACTAATGGCAACGCTGGCTCTATAGTCGATTTGCTGTAGCTCTATCGAGTCTTCACATTTCTCAATGCTCAGAGATAGATTTTATAATGCTCAGAGAGATTTCAAGCGCATGCGCTAGTGTTAACTTCACAAGAGTTTGTGTGAAAGTATTAGTAATTAAACTCTACAGCCGTTTTTTGTGTAGCTTTTGAAGTGCTATTTTTTGACATTTCTATAAAATCATGCGTTAGTATTTTGAACATGAAATTAAGCAGCTCTACAATGCTTCTTTATGTGCTGATATCAATAGTTAGTTCGTTTAAAAAACGTTGAACGTTATTAAAGAGCTATTTTTAAATCGTGAGTCGTTATAAAAATAATAGAGCTAAAAGTGTTCTGAAACTTCGATTATAGAACATCATTTTTATATGAAATGTAGGGAGCTATGCAATAATATATTTAAGAGCTTAAGCTTTGGATTTCACTGCTAACAAGCTGCTAAAGAACAGTTTTGCTTCTATTAGCTCCAACGATGTTACTTGGGTATGCTTTTCTCAGCAACCGGGCTAGCTAGTAATCTGAAATAAGGCTCTGAATTTGCAGTTTAATTTGCAGTTCTAGAAAAGGAAAAAACCAAATTTCAAAATCCTTACATAAAAAAAATTTCATACTGTACTGCTAACTTCACTGTGAAGTTAGCATAAAAGTCCTTTTCTCGGCAACGGTGATACCTAGAAATTTGCAGTTAGGCTCCAAATTTGCAGTTTAATTTGCAGTTCAGGAAAAATTTATGTCCAAATTTTTAAGTCCAAATTTGAAAAAAAATCGAATAAATTCATTTTTCACTGTTAACGTCACTGTGAAGTTAGCAGTACAAACCCTTTTCTCAGCAACTAAGCCACCTAGAAAATTGCAGTTTAGGTCCAAATTTGCAGTTTTTCATGCACTTTAAGAAAAAACTAAGTTCAAATTTGTACGTCCAAATTTGACAAAAAAATCGAAAATTTTACATTGCACTGTTAACAACAGTGTGAAGTTAGCAGTACATACCCTTTTCTCAGCAACTGCGCTGCGTAGAAAATTGCAGTCAGGGTCCAAATTTGCAGTTTTTCAATTGCAATTTTCTAGCTGGCTCAGATCTTGAGAAAAGGATATGTACTGCTAACTTCACAGTGATGTTAACAGTGAAAAATGAATTTAATCGATTATTTGTCAAATTTGGACTTCAAAATTTGGACATTAATTTTTCCTGAACTGCAAATTAAACTGCGAATTTGGACTCTAGTTGCAATTTTCCAGCTTGCTCAGTTCCTGAGAAAAGGGTATGTACTGCTAATTTCACAGTGACGTTAACAGTGAAAAATGAATTTATTCGATTTTTTTTTCAAATTTGGACTTAAAAATTTGGACATAAATTTTTCCTGAACTGCAAATTAAACTGCAAATTTGGAGCCTAACTGCAAATTTCTAGGTATCACCGTTGCCGAGAAAAGGACTTTTATGCTAACTTCACAGTGAAGTAAGCAGTACAGTATGAAATTTTTTGTATGTAAGGATTTTCAAATTTGGTTTTTTCCTTTTCTGGAACTGCAAATTAAACTGCAAATTCAGAGCCTTATTTCAGATTCCTAGCTAGCCCGGTTGCTGAGAAAAGCATAGGCACTGCTAACTTCACAGTGAAGTTAGCAGTACAGTGGGTTACACCCACTATTTGGTGAACTGTAAAATCCTGAATAGAAATGCATAAAAAATGCAAAAAAAAACTGCAAATTCCTGCCATGGTCCCATTGGCCTAGCTCAAAAATGTTATGCTAACTTCACACACGTGACTGGAACGCGTGATGGGAAGAAATGGCTTGGGGTCACGGAATGAAAATGGTGACTTGCTTGTCGATTTTTGTAACGCGAATCGTCTTGTGATAGGTGGGACTGTATTTAAGCATAAGACGTGCAACAAAATTACCTGGGTGCATCCAGATGGTCAAACCGAAAACCAAAATGATCATATCATGATTCAGCAGCGATGGAGGAAGTCTATGTGTGATGTCCGGATTATAAGAAATGCCGATGTGGGAAGCGACCACCATTTGGTTCTGATGAGTCTCAAATTACGAAGCGCTGCCGTACAAAAACCAGCGCAGGATGCAGCAAGGAGCTCAAAATTCATTACTAATGCTTTGAATAACCCCAACATATGTCGAAACTATGTCACCATCCTTAACGACAGAGCCTCGTCATTAAACGGAATCCAGCATTCAACAATTGATGAGAAGTGGGGTGAAATTAAAAGTGTTTTTATGAAGGCTGGATCCGAAACTGTACCCAAGTGAACGAGACGTAGAGAATCTTGGATATCCCAAGACACCTGGGATAAGATCGAACTTCGCAAATCGTTGAAAATCCAAATAAATGCCGAAGCAGATATTCAACGAAAGGCTGACTTGCGAAGAGAGTACCGCATTGCACATAAGATGGTCTATCGTTGTGTGAGACGTGACAAGAGGGTGAGGTTGGATGGACTCGCAGCTAATGCGGAAATCGCTGCCAGAAGAGGAGATATCCGGGAATTGTACCAAATAGCCAAAGATGTTATCGGGAAAAAAAGCAACACGAATCATCCTGTAATGGATGTGGATGGCGTGGTATCACCGTTTTGTCCGTTTTCCCAAAACTAATGGCAACCATCATTCTCGAGTGAATCGAGTCTACACTCAAGAGGCATCAAGCTGGCTTCCGCAGTGGTCGATCGTGTGTCGATCATATCAACACCCTGCGTATCGTCCTCGAGCAGTCGATGGAATTTCAATCACCGCTTTACCTCATGTTCTTGGATTTTGAGAAGGCCTTTGATCGAGTTAACCGAGAATGTATATGGAGATCGTTGCTTGGTAGAGGAATTCCACCAAAAATTGTTGCCATTATTAAAGAGTCCTACAACAACTATCCGACTCCTTCGTAGTGCAACAGGGTGTGAGACAAGGGGATGTTTTATCGCCAATTCTCTTCCTGCTGGCGATGGACGACGTATTGACGGCCAGTGTTGGTACAGCTGAGCGACAGGGCATTCAATGGAGACCGTTCGAAAGGCTCAGTCATTTAGACTATGCCGATGACATATGTCTACTGGCAAATAACATCAGTGGGCTGAACGGGATGTGCCAAACGCTGCAAGTGAAGGGAGAGTCGAGTGGTCTAAGAATAAACAGCAAAAAGACAAAAATAATGCTCACAGGCCGCTCCACACAGCAGCGTATTATTTTACAGGAGACGCCAGTTGAAGTAGTGGAACAATTTAACTACCTTGGAAGTATTGTTTCTGCAAACGGTGGTACGGATCTGGACGTTAAAAGTAGAATAAATAAAGCTCGTGCTGCCTTCGGTACTCTGTCCCCAATTTGGAAATCCAGTCAAATCTCCTTACGCACTAAGTTGAGATTCTTCGAATCCAATGTCAAATCCGTGCTGTTATATGCTTGTGAAACCTGGAAAGTCACGTCTACCATTTCGAAGAAATTGCAGGCTTTTGTGAATCGCTGTCTCCGCCACATCCTAAAGATTCGCTGGCCACAAATAATATCAAATGAGGAATTGTGGCGCAGGACAAATCAAGAGCAGCTGGACGTCGACATAAGAAAGCGTAAATGGCGTTGGATTGGTCACACACTGAGGAAACCAAACGATGAAATTGCAAAGCAGTCCTTTGAATGGAATCCTCAGGGTGCACGGCGGGTTGGAAGACCAAGAACAACATGGACGTGGCCACAGCTAAAGTACCTTGCAGCAGACCGTGAAGGATGGAGACGTTTTGTTGACGCCCTATGCCCCAGCCGGGGTTACAGGACACGATGATGATAATTTGTGATGGTTTATTTGCGAAGTAGTTTTTTCGGAAGGGGTTTTCAAATAGGTAAATTCACTATAAATTGTGTCGTGCGACCATTTTGTTTGAGCGCTTGTATTACAGATTCCTAATTTTTGCCATACCTACGTGGTAGGTAATGACCCGATCCCTTACCCTCAGGTGAAAACGAATGTTTACACATCTTCAACGCGAGTCCCGGTACTCACACATTTTTTTATTTCGTGAAGAGTACCTTTAAGAGAGTTTAAATTCACAAAGTTCAAACAAAAAAAGTATATGCGTTGTCCACCATTTTGAAAAAAAGCTTTGAAAGATCTAAATGCGATATTTTCAGCTGCTATTGAACGTAGAACAATATTTTTTGTTTGAATTTCCTTTATCCTTTCTTTTCCCATTTTCTTAATAAGTTCAAAATGGCGATATCGAAATTTAGAGCTCGGTATCAATCGTTACAATTGTTCACTTGTTTCATTCCGAAATGCAGAGTTAGCTTAAATATAAATCAACAAAGGCACCCCTCGCTTTTAGAACAATGACATTCATCAGTAATCTTATTCTCATGTTAAGAACTATTTTTACTTTTTAGTTTGATTAAGAGCGTATTTTTAGTTTTTTAAACTATAGTTAATTTTTCACTTTTTAGTTCAATTTCCTATAAAGCAACAGTGTTTAGTATGTACAGATGTGTTAACAGTTGCATCTCGATTAAGAAAGTCTATACTCTGTTTCGCTAGGCCAAGTGCCCGAACCAAAGAGTAAGTCTGCAGCTGCACGCATGCGTAATTTCTCTTACTCTCATGCAAAGGATCTCGAAAGAAATTTATGATTTCTGGCGAGCGAAGTCGAGTCGAAATTTGTAACGAAAAACTTGGGTCGAGGAGTTCGTTTTACAGATAATGCATTGTGGTCTGTTTATTTGCGTATGTGTGTGCAAATATATATTTATTTTAATAGTTACATGTAATAAGTACTCCTGTTAATTCAATTATATTTGTTTTACATTGAAATAAATACATCAATTGTTGTGAAATTATTAAACGCGAATTTAAATTTTATGACGGCGGAACTTCAATCCGCAAACTCTATGGATTTGTATAAATCCAAATAAACGAAATAATTAAGTTAACTAAATATAAAAAAAAGAAAACGATTGCACGAAGTTTGCGTGCGCCGCGACAAAACAATGAAACGAGATAAGTAAAACGAACTGTCAAACGATGGGTGCGTTTAATAGATAATTTCCACAACTGACAACACATAAAGTGCTGCCACCCAGTAGCTCAGCAAAGGGGTGGGTTCAGTGATGAAAATTATTTTATTAATCGAATTCGATTAATAAAATTGATAAAAAGGAAATAAAATGTGAAGTATAAGTACAGGGTGTACTTATACGTAAAGTGGGCGCCAGGAATTTTTTTCTACAAGAAAATTAGGAAATTCCAAAACTAATTTTTTTATTGAATCACGAGCAAAGAAAAGAAACGAAAACAAGCAAAAGAACCAAAAGTAAAACACAAGTTTTTTTTATACCCAGATGGGGATTTTAACAGATTTTATTTGGGAAACCTTTGAGCCGAAACCCAGGGATTAAAGCCCAAAATTTTTTCGATATATAGGTAGGTATGGCGTACAAAATTTAAAGGGCTTACGGTGAAAACGTAAAGCCGAAATCAAAGAAAGAAAATGAAAATGAAAATTGGGCCGTTAACAATAAAATACCGCGTCCCACAAAATCGGGATAAAATCCGTATCACACAAACAAAATCAAAAGCTATCGAAATTGACACAAAAGAAATTATAAAAATCAAACACTCTACTTATCTTTTTTTTTGATGTCTGCGGACCTCCTATCCGCCCTTTTCCTCTATCCCCTCGATACTTTAGCCTCCTGCTAATTCCTTCTCCGCCTCGAATCACTAAATTTCTTTTTCTTTAAATTTCTCGACAACTTTTTCCGAAACAAATACTTTTTCTCAGTTTTAAATTCCTCAAAACTTCTTCGAATTTTTCTTTTCTAAAATCACAACTTTTCGCTTGAATAGTTCTCCCAAGAGTGAACTTTCCATGCTAATCCTATTGTCTACCTCGGCCATTCCAGTCTCTCACACATTCATCCAACCAGCCAATCGTTTTCGAGATCTTCAGTCACGGGATCACGGCTTCCTGGAAAGCTACGTGCTCTCCTCGAAAACCTCCGTTCCTCCGTTGTCGAATCTCATCGAAACTTTACTCTCACACACACATTCAATGATTCAGCAAGTTGTTGGATGTCTTTCCAAAACTTGCCGAATCCAAATGGCCGAGTTCAGAACCCTTTCAACTAACTTTTTCGAGAAAATTTAAAAGAATCAAAATCGAGAAAAAGTTTCTTCTAGGCATTCTCCTAGTTACTCTAAAATAATCGCGAGTGATTCGAAGCGCGAAGCAATCCCTCCAAAACTAATATCTCGAGGTGAGAGAGGAACACATTTTCTTTTTAATCCTAGGATCTACTCATTTCTTTTCTTTCGCGTGTCAATTCCGATATATCTATCTCATTACAATTTAAAAAAGTTAAGTTACAAGATTTATAAATCAAGTTAACAACCCATTTTCTGACAAATTAAATTAGCTACGTTAAGTTACGTTACGTTACGTTAATTTAGTTCATGATGATTTGAGAATGTAGGTATAAGTAAGAGTCCGCCTGACTCGCTTACTTCTTCAGCTCATCCGCTGGCACATCGACAAGAGACCGCCCGTCTTCTTGATAATTAGGGTTCGTGAATTTTGGAACCAACTGTTCCACTCAAATCGCAAATCGCTCGAAACCTGTTTTTGTTACTTTTCCAAAATACTTTAAGAGTAGGTCTCTGGCTGATGGACGCCAGGTATCTACTAGCTCTACAAGCATTTTGGAGCCGCAACGGAAAAAGGAAAGGCTTAAAGGGTAAGTGATATAGAATAGGCAGATGAAACTTGTTGTGGTAAATTTTACCGCAACAAATCCCACCCTTACCTCCTAGGAAATGTGCTTACATTTCTGTAACACATTTTCCAAAGGTATGCCAAGGTAATGAAAAATGAAAAAGGATTTTCCATCAAAAGAAAACTCAAAACAAAACTTAAAGATGCAAATCATCAATTGTTATCAAAATCAAAATAATAAAAAAAATTAAAAAAAAACAAACTACGTTACTTTACTTTAATCCTCGGATGCATCGGTATACGGTTTCAGATCTTTAACGTGCCAAGTTCCGCGCTCTTTACCACTACTATCTTGTAAGACATATGTCCAAGGTGACACACGCTTCTTAATTTCAAACGGACCGACAAACTTCGGTGCTAATTTGGCTGCATAATAATTCGCGGCATCCGACAACGAAAAGTTTCTACGCCATACAATATCGCCCGGCTGATATTGAACATCACGCCGTCGAAGATTGTAGGCTTGAGCAGATCTTTTTGATGCTGCTTGTAATTTGTTGCCTATATCTTCCCTGAGTTCCTTGAAACGTTCAGCGATCTCATTCCGATCCTGAAGGCTTCCTGAACTATCCCCTACAGATGGTGCTTCTCGACCTGAAGTCACCATGTCTCTTCCGAAGTTCGCATAGTAAGGCGAAACTCCCAAAACCTCATGTTGTGACGTGCGAATAGCGCACGCCACCTTGCTTAATTGTGAATCCCACACTCGGTGGTTTTCAGCGACGTAAGCCCTCAACGTCGTCTTCAGAATCTGGTTTATTCTTTCCGCAGGATTCGCCTGCGGATGATAATGGGCTGTGAATTTTAATTGTGACCCGTACGCCTGTCAAAGCGCTTTCAGTTCCTTGGATCGAAACTGGGGACCGTTGTCACAGACGATCACCTTGGGTATGCCAAATAATAATAAAACGTTGTCCTCTAATTCCCTAACAATTGCCTTAGCAGTGGCCGACCTCAACGCAAACAGTAGTGGAAACTTCGTAAAGTAATCCACCACCGTCAAAATGTAAATAAAACCCCTACTCGACTTAGGAAGCGGACCTACCAAATCAATACAAATCATTTCCCACGGTGCCTTGATTCCTACTCTCTCAGTCATTAACCCAGCTGGCTTATCATTCACCGGTTTTACTTGTTGGCAAACTTTACAACTCCTAACATACTTTGTTATATCGGCCCTCATTTTTGGCCAGTAAAACTATGCCCCAATTCTGGCAAAAGTTTTCCTAACTCCCATGTGCCCTGCTAATGGACCATCATGGTATTCCTGTAAAATCCCTAACCTTTCATTTTTCCCTAACACTCTCTTCCATTCTTGATTAGTTTCATGAACTACTATATGGTTAGCCTTCACGAGTTTGAACAACAAACCTTGCTCAACTCTCCAGGCTGGGTACCTAAGTGGATTGGAATTCACATCCGAAATCATTTTCTTCACCCAAGGGTCTAAATCCTCGTCTGAGATACCACCCAGCTGTGGCACTCCTCGAGAGAGCATATCAGGAACAACGTGCTCTTTGCCCTTGCGGTGAATGATTTCGAAATCGAACTGCTGGAGCCTAATTGCCCAACGGGCTAACCTACCCTGCAGATCCTTAAGATTGCTTAACCATACCAGGGAGTAGTGATCCGTCACAACCGTAAACCGAACACCTTCGATATACGGTCGCAACTTCTCAATAGCCCAAAGTACAGCTAAGCATTCCTTCTCAGTTGTGGAGTAATTTCTCTCATTCCTATTCAATGACCTACTAAGGTAACAGACAACCTTTTCTCCCTCATCAAAGTTCTGTGAAAGAACTGCACCGATACCAAAATCTGACGCGTCTGTTTGTACGACAAAAGGTCGCACAATGGGACCTCATGTATGGAGAGCGTGCTCAAAATGCAAAATTGAAACTGACGGTTTCGTATAAAATTGTAATGCGGATTCAAAGTACACATGATTGTTTATCAATATGTCAAGTTTTGAAGTTTTGGGAGACAGAAGGGTAATAGAAAATAAGCGATAAAAGTAGCTACTCATGTAAATTCTAAAAGCCATTGCGCAGTTGTTGGTCGTTTGAAAATTCGAAAAAAATAAATTCGTAGTGAATACAAAAATATAAAAAATATATTGGCATCAAATGAAGGTCAGTACAACAAGAAAAATGTTTTTTTCAATTTAGATCAATATATTTCCCTTACATTTAAAAAAAATTGAAAAGTTACGTAGAAAATATTCAAAAAATCTTATTTCGGTTTTGCGCACCATGCTCTCACTTTTGACTTCTGTTTCATATAGAGGAATATTGATACTACTAGAGCACGTATTCAGTTTTAAAAGCATCGTGCGCAAAATTAAAAAAAAAAATATTTGAACATTTTCTACGCAACTTTTCAATTTTCTTAAAATGCAAGTGAAATATCTTGATTTAATTTGATAAAAATATTTTTTTTATTTTTACTGACCTTCATTTGATGCCAATATATTTTTTATATTTTTGTATTCACTACGAATTTATTTTTTTCGAATTTTCAAACGACCAACAACTGCGCAATGGCTTTTAGAATTTACATGAATAGCTACTTTTATCGCTTATTTTCTATTACCCTTCTGTCTCCCAAAACTTCAAAACTTGACATATTGATGAACAATCATGTGTACTTTGAATCCGCATTACAATTTTATACGAAACCGTCAGTTTCAATTTTTCATTTTGAGCACGCTCTCCATACAAGAGGTCCCAGTGTGGGTCGTTTAAAATCTGGGCAAGTAAGTATTGGTGCTGTCACCAAACACTCTTTTGCCCTCCTAAAACTATCCTCGCATTCTTGTGTCCAAATAAACTTTTTGTTCTTTTTCAATAAATCTGACAAAGGCCTAAGTAATTCTGCAAAATTTGGTACAAAACGTCGGTACCATGAAACTGTCCCTATAAAACTCCTAATCTCTTTTACATTCCTCGGTGCTGGAATCCTAACCATGCTTTCCACTTTCTCTGGATCTACATGTAAACCATTTCGATCCACTATATATCCTAAAAATTTCAACGATGGCATGCAAAAATTGCATTTTTCCCTACTGACTTTCAATCCTGCTTCACTCAACCTTTTCATCACCTCATTCAGAATTTCTAGATGTTTGTCGAAATTGTCTGTAATGATGATGATGTCGTCTAAATAGACGAACACGAATGGCTCGAGGTCGGCACCCAAAACTGTGTCGATAAACCTCTGCCAAGTCGCAGGCGAGTTGTGAAGCCCGAAAGGCATTCTCTTAAACTGAAAAAGCCCTCTCCTTGGAACCGTAAAGGCAGTATAGGGTTTAGATTCCTCCTCCATAGGAATCTGCCAATACGCTGACTTGATGTCTAGCGAAGACAAAAACCTCGCACCCCGAAGCCTGTCCAAAATTGAGTTAATATATGGCAGTGGATAAGCATCCCTATCTGTATTTTTATTTAGCTTCCTATAGTCCACACAGAACCTATAGGAGCCATCTTTCTTCTTCACTAATAGTATTGGAGATGACCACGCACTTGTCGATCTCTCAATAACTCCTGCTTCTAGCATTTCATTCAATTCCCTATCAATATGCTCCTGCATTGCCGGAGAAACCGGATAATACCGTTGCTTAATCGGTTCCGCCGACGTCCTAATTTTGTGCTCAACCATAGTTGTGCACCCTAAGCCTTCAGGCATCTTCCTAAATGATTCTTGAATCAGATCTTCTAACATTTTGATTTCCCTATCAGTCAATTCCGACCGTTCTGTAATCGAACAGATCGAAACCTCACTATCCTGCTCTGAAAAATTCCACATACGTGATCTAAGATCCGGGACAGTACCCGGTAGTGCCCAAAAATCTGCACCAAGGATCACTGTATGCGGCAGAGATGGTATGACCAAACAGTCAATCAGTATTGCCCTATCCTCTACTATTATTGGAAGAGAGAGAATCCCTAAAACTTCTACACCTGTTCCATCTGCTAGACGAACGCAGTGAACAGTGTCTGTCTTCAAAGGAAGACCTAAATCTTGGAGTATTCTCCAAGCATCCCTACCTATTATGGTCCTAGAAGCTCCTGAATCTAATAAACCTAAAAATCTAGTACCATAAATGCTAACACCTAAAAATGGTCTCCTATCACTACCGTTTGCCTCCAACGTAAAACCTAAGTGAATCTGATTCACCAACTGGTTACCAGCAGGTAACCTCCTCAACGTCTTCGGACATCCCGCCCGGCTGGCGCAAGTGTCCGTTGTTCGTTTCCCGAACAGCGACGGCAATTTTGTTTATTGACACCTAAATTCCCACAACCAAAACAACGCCTAGGAGCAGAACACCTATTTGCAAAATGGCCTGATCCATTGCAATTGTAACACCTAACCGAAGATCTTGAAGGGTTCGATGATTGGGCCTGACGATCAGTTCCGTTGTTCTCAGCAACAACCGAAACTTTTGGAGTTTCAACACCTACATAAGCTAGATCCGGTTCTAGCAGATTCCTATTATCCCTAACACTAGGTGGTGGAATCAGGCGCGGATCCAGGATTTCGTTCAGGGGGGGCAATTTTCGTGAGTTTCCAAAATCTTGATGGGGTCTACAAAAAAATTTGAGTACACTTAATTCCGCACTGCACGCCTGGACACTCAAGCAATGTGAGTTGATGAGTTGGAAATTTTAAGAAAGCAATTAACTCTTTCATAACTGCCACAGTGTCTCGAACAGTGGGTACTTTGAACTTTGTGAAATGAAGTTTTGCAGTTTATAGCTAAAACATGGTGTCTTTACAACGTTTTTGAGTTCCCTCTGGATCTGCGTAACAATATAATATTATTTTCGGGAAACATAATGGCACAGTGGTATATTCCTATTCAGGAACATGACGTTCGAGTTCGAGTGAAATTTCCAGCCTCTTCTTTAGCTGGGGCAACCTAACTTAACCTTGCCAGTAAAAGGCCATTTTCGATAACGTCATCAGCGTCAAAAATGCATTTTGCAGAATGTTCTCTAATGCGAACTTCAAGTCTTCTGTTCAAAAAGGCAAATACAAGTTTTACTGCATAAGCATTGTTTTCGATAATGCAGTTTCCTAAAGTCACATGTTCGAAAACATCATGTGTATTGCAATTCTTCAGTTAACAAATCGAGTTGGCAACAAAAATATTGAGAAGCTGGGGAACGTGTTCATAAACGTTAAATGCGTTTGCAAGAGAATTGAAGGACGTTGATATAAAAGATTTTGTGCAAACAAAACCATTGCATTAATTTGACAATATAGCTGTATTTTAGCTAAACTAAAATTGTAGATCAAAACCGAGATGAACCGTATCGTTTGCTCAGATGCCTTCGTCCATCGATACAAAACCAAACTTTCCGACATTGAAATGAAACACAATGATTATAGTGGAAAATACAACGAAAAAACCTTTCTTTGTTAAACTTTTCCGTCCGACCTTCTCGGTTCAGCCGTCGATTGTGACTAAAGGTAGAACTAGAATAGTCGGAAGCCAACTTAAGTGGTCGTACGAAAACAAGAAATTCATATGACACGCACATAATTGCGAAATAGAGCTTTTCGTTCAGATTTCTCTAACTTTTGCCGTCGGACGCGAGAGCGCTCACTGACCGCTCTTTCGTAGGTGGACGGACAAAAATCAAAATGGTGGAAGCAAACTAAAAGGAATTTGGCGCTTGGTGCATAGTTTTCAACACTTTTTTTTCTGTTTGATGTATGAGTGTAGTAAAATCTTAAATTTTCTTTTAATTAATTTACCACGTCAAATTTTCGTGGTTTCACGAGTAAATAATTAAGAGCCTATCGTGCTGTGAATAAGTATAAGAAAATTAACATTGAAGAAATGATTATTTACATTTTTTTTTGTCACTTTCAACCACTTAAGAGTATTATGGGTAACTTGTGAAATTGACGTTTTGAAAAGCTACTTTTCGGTCGGTTTTGACATAAACTTCCGACAGCTTCCGCCTATTTTAGTTCCACCTTAACTTTCGTTATACATTTTTCATTTACAATATACTAAGCCTTCGTTAAGTTTTAATATAAATTTTTTCATATACATAAGCTCAAAACATCGAATGCAGAGTAGCCAGATTCATGCAGTTCAATACAATAGCAATATTCGCATCGAAAGATGACGATCATTTGAAAATCGAATTGAAGTTGACTTGACGTTTTCAAAAATGCCCAAAAACAACTATCTTTAGGTGTAAAAGTTCCATCCAACTTCTCTTCGGCAGTGACTGCTGTAGTCGTTTCCTGGTTTCTCTCCAATCTTCTTCGTTGGATTCGTACTCCTTGCCAGTTTAATAATATGGAAAACGGAAAGTTCCTACAACACATCCACGAAAGTGGCAAAATCCTCACGAATACTTACATACATCAAAAACGTATCTTATGGCTAAATCAGATGTGCAGCACGTCAGAAATTCCGGAGTCGCTCTCGAGAGTTTTCTAGTGAAAGTACTCCCTCAATGGAAACGCACATTTAAATATTTATCATAAAAAGAATCACCCATTTAGTATGAAATTTTTTGGTATCTCTCAATAATTTCTCTTATACAGAAATGTATAGTTTTATTATATTAACTTTAATTAGATATTTTATCCTGTAGATCGAAGCACTAGACATTTTTGAAACTAATTAAATCGACGTTTTTTAAAGATTTAATTTTTTTTTAAATTAAAATAAACTTTAAGGTTGAAAATTTAGAAAAGTGCCCCTACCGCCTCTCCCGTAACATTTAACTATAAAAAATCACTAATAAATTTGTAGAGGAGGGTTGGAGGTTGAGCAATAACTTTTTGAAACATTATTGTGAAATTCTTCCTTCACAGCATTTTGAAAAGTGAAAATCAAATCGATTTGGGATTCACTCTGCTCCCTAGTATGAAATAAATTGACTATTCTCATAAAATGTTATACCAGTAATGTAGCCTGACATTGATCTTTTAATAAAAGACCTTAACGTTGAAGATGGGGCATCTAAAACCGAAGTTATAAGCTTTCCACTCAGTCGATTTGAAGGCTTTTTGTGCATAGCGGAACTTTTGTTAGCTGAACCTGGTCAGCCAGCGGACAACGCACAACTACTCATTGCTCAACGCTGCCAAGAATTTTTTTATAAAAGTATAACGAAATCACCTTTCTTTGAGTACATTTTATTAAATTCATATTTTATGCGTCTTTCGTTCTTGCCCAGGGGGGGGCAATTGTACCCATTGCCCCCCCCCTGTATCCGCGCCTGGGTGGAATATACGATTCCACATTCGCCCTAACTGCTTCTAAATTCCTACCTAAAGCCACCAAATCGGATACACAACTTGGTTTCGCCAAACCAAGCTGAGTTTGATAGAAAGGTGTCAAGTTCCTTTGAATCATTGACAACTTCCTACCTTCCGAAATTGGATCGGTTAACCTACCAAATAAATTCTGCATTGTCGCCACATAGACTCCGATGGATTCATCTTTGCCCTGTGTACGACGCCTAATCTCATCTAAAAGCTGATCGTCGTAATTCGGTGGCAAGAACTCCAGCTTCAATTCTCTGATAAGTTCTGGCCACGAATTGACTGTAACCCTAATTGCCCTAAACCAAATTAAAGCTTTTCCTATGAAAAGCTCTACTGCTGCTTTAAAAAGTTGGGGTTCCGAAACCCCCCTAGCCTGACGCATCTCCTCAACTCGTTCTAAGAATGCGTTCACGGAGGCACCACAGCGCTCACCAGTGAACTTAACATCCCATTTAGATATGTTCTGAAATTTTTCTGAATTGCTTATAACCCGTTCTATAAATGAGTTATTCCCTTGACTATTTACCCCTACACTACTAACTGCCACTCCTAAGCCCGTCGATGTACTGGCAGAAGTAACCATCGACCTACTATTCAGAGGTTCAGCTGAACGCTGCTTTTCAACCTCGCTCTTTTTCTTAAGTCCCTGCTCCTGTTTCTCTTTATTAATATTTTCCTCTTCATTCCTATCCTCTTCTTTTTCTTCATCTTCATCCTCATCCTCATCCTCATCCTCGCCTTCTAATTCGGCCATAGCCATCACTATTTTATTCTTTAGAGCCTGCTTGCTCTTCTCCTGAGTCTCATTCTCTGGTATGCTCCTATCCATCCTACGTAACCCCCACTCTACCTTCGTGATAATTTTTAAGTACTCCTTCGAAGTTTCCGACTTCGGAGGATTTTCTAAAAGCTTCCCTATTTCTCCTAGTTTCTTCTCCACCGCCATAAGATCCTGTTCAAAGGTGAACGGATAGGCGGGAGGTGTATAAGAATTCCTACGATCTAATTTTAATGCGACCCTAAGCGCCTTGCGCATCTCCTCTACTGTACCTAAAGCTAAACCCCTCCATTCTACTTCGTACGTAATCTCGTCTTGCGAGAGTCTATTAACCTGACTAACATCCATTTCAAAATGAAAAAAAAAAAAACAAACTAAACAAGAAAACTATCCAAAAAGTTAAAAGTAAAAAAAACAAAGCCGACAAAATAAACCTCAATCGAAATCCCAAAATACACTGGTAAGTATGAATTTGTTTTATTCAATGAAAGAAAGTTTTGTCGGAATCGATTCAACCTATCGCGTACGGTGGCGACTCCTCACAAGTTCCACAAAGTTAAAAAAAAACTAAAAAAAACTTTTCAAATAAATCCCCGAAACCGCATAAAATCACTTTAATATTTGTTTTCCTTTTCTAAACTAACCTGTAAAATCAATTTACTAATAATAAAAACGATAGTTGATTTAAAAGTAAAAATTTAAAACAAATAAATTATTTAAAAAAACAAGATTAAAAAAAAATCAATCAAAAAAAATTCACAAAAGTGGTAGCCCAAAAAAAAGTACTATTTTAAAGTGGCAGCTTCGGTAGTGTTTACTCCGAAACTCCGAAACGTCAAAATAATATTTTTAGCTAATACCAAAATGGTTGGTCTGAAAGAGACCACACTATTCACTCAATGGAAACAAAATTGAAATACAAAATGACGAATTAATATTGTAAACAGTAAAAAAAATCACTCAATTAAAATGAAATCTCTAATCAAAAAATAAAATAAAGAAAATGAAATGAAAACCTTACTCGATTTTTCCACTCTTTATATCTTTCTCAACCGCAAATTTCCTTTGATATTCTGTATGAAAAGTAGGTATTCATTCGGCTATCCAATTTTTCCGAAAAGATTTTATTGCGATGATACTCCTCGCTTCTCAACACAATTTAACACTTTTTAGGTACCTAGGAATAAAAGAAAATAACACCAAGTAAATCTCTTTGAATGAAAATATATAAAAACACTTCCCTAAACAAAAACAGCACAAAAAAAAACAATCAAGTGCACTTTGAACACTTTTTTTTTCACCCAAGCAACACAAAGGGAGCCCCACGTTCGGACGCCAAATGTTGTGAAATTATTAAACGCGAATTTAAATTTTATGACGGCGGAACTTCAATCCGCAAACTCTATGGATTTGTATAAATCCAAATAAACGAAATAATTAAGTTAACTAAATATAAAAAAAAGAAAACGATTGCACGAAGTTTGCGTGCGCCGCGACAAAACAATGGGCGCGTTCAATGTTTGGATGGATAGCCTATCTAGGATAGCTTTGTATCCATGTATGTGTTTGAACGCAGGTCAGCTGTTGTTGCAATTCTCGTAGGATAGCTTTGTATCCTAAAATTTTTAGGATAGCTTGGGATCTCTTTTCTGCCAACAGCTGTTTCGTCATCAGCTGTGTTTTAACAAGGGATTACAACAACACAAACCTATCCAGATCGCTTTAGTTCGGTGTTTGAACGTGGCCAATGAAACGAGATAAGTAAAACGAACTGTCAAACGATGGGTGCGTTTAATAGATAATTTCCACAACTGACAACACATAAAGTGCTGCCACCCAGTAGCTCAGCAAAGGGGTGGGTTCAGTGATGAAAATTATTTTATTAATCGAATTCGATTAATAAAATTGATAAAAAGGAAATAAAATGTGAAGTATAAGTACAGGGTGTACTTATACGTAAAGTGGGCGCCAGGAATTTTTTTCTACAAGAAAATTAGGAAATTCCAAAACTAATTTTTTTATTGAATCACGAGCAAAGAAAAGAAACGAAAACAAGCAAAAGAACCAAAAGTAAAACACAAGTTTTTTTATACCCAGATGGGGATTTTAACAGATTTTATTTGGGAAACCTTTGAGCCGAAACCCAGGGATTAAAACCCAAAATTTTTTCGATATATAGGTAGGTATGGCGTACAAAATTTAAAGGGCTTACGGTGAAAACGTAAAGCCGAAATCAAAGAAAGAAAATGAAAATGAAAATTGGGCCGTTAACAATAAAATACCGCGTCCCACAAAATCGGGATAAAATCCGAATCACACAAACAAAATCAAAAGCTATCGAAATTGACACAAAAGAAATTATAAAAATCAAACACTCTACTTATCTTTTTTTTTTATGTCTGCGGACCTCCTATCCGCCCTTTTCCTCTATCCCCTCGATACTTTAGCCTCCTGCTAATTCCTTCTCCGCCTCGAATCACTAAATTTCTTTTTCTTTAAATTTCTCGACAACTTTTTCCGAAACAAATACTTTTTCTCAGTTTTAGATTCCTCAAAACTTCTTCGAATTTTTCTTTTCTAAAATCACAACTTTTCGCTTGAATAGTTCTCCCAAGAGTGAACTTTCCATGCTAATCCTATTGTCTACCTCGGCCATTCCAGTCTCTCACACATTCATCCAACCAGCCAATCGTTTTCGAGATCTTCAGTCACGGGATCACGGCTTCCTGGAAAGCTACGTGCTCTCCTCGAAAACCTCCGTTCCTCCGTTGTCGAATCTCATCGAAACTTTACTCTCACACACACATTCAATGATTCAGCAAGTTGTTGGATGTCTTTCCAAAACTTGCCGAATCCAAATGGCCGAGTTCAGAACCCTTTCAACTAACTTTTTCGAGAAAATTTAAAAGAATCAAAATCGAGAAAAAGTTTCTTCTAGGCATTCTCCTAGTTACTCTAAAATAATCGCGAGTGATTCGAAGCGCGAAGCAATCCCTCCAAAACTAATATCTCGAGGTGAGAGAGGAACACATTTTCTTTTTAATCCTAGGATCTACTCATTTCTTTTCTTTCGCGTGTCAATTCCGATATATCTATCTCATTACAATTTAAAAAAGTTAAGTTACAAGATTTATAAATCAAGTTAACAACCCATTTTCTGACAAATTAAATTAGCTACGTTAAGTTACGTTACGTTACGTTAATTTAGTTCATGATGATTTGAGAATGTAGGTATAAGTAAGAGTCCGCCTGACTCGCTTACTTCTTCAGCTCATCCGCTGGCACATCGACAAGAGACCGCCCGTCTTCTTGATAATTAGGGTTCGTGAATTTTGGAACCAACTGTTCCACTCAAATCGCAAATCGCTCGAAACCTGTTTTTGTTACTTTTCCAAAATACTTTAAGAGTAGGTCTCTGGCTGATGGACGCCAGGTATCTACTAGCTCTACAAGCATTTTGGAGCCGCAACGGAAAAAGGAAAGGCTTAAAGGGTAAGTGATATAGAATAGGCAGATGAAACTTGTTGTGGTAAATTTTACCGCAACACAATGCCATTCATTTTGCTGGAATCTCAATACCATTTTAAATTAACTCAAGTGACAAAAAACGTGAGCTCCCAATCCTGCTTGTAAACGTAGTAGTTTTTAGATAGAGAACCTCTCCAGAACCAACGTTAAGTCGGAAACTCGGAAGGATAAAACAAATTGTAAAGCTAAAGCTATTAAAGCTTTCTCAAACCAATGCGAAATATTTGGAACGACAACTTTTGCCTGTCAGAATTAATTACAATGAGAAAGTTTCGTTGTTGTTCCGAATGTTTCACGTTGGTATGGAAGAGTTTTAATAGTCGGAAGCTAATTTTAAAGACCCACGAAAAGTTCCTTTCTAAACAGCCAAAGAAGAAGTGAGGGATATTCCACTTATGTTAAATGAATCATCTTACTCTTTTTTTCGTTCCAAATTCACAAAATGTCAGTTTAACTCCCGTGTGATGGGTATAGTTTTCATGTGTTCTCTCATTTTCAACCGACCACTTCAGTGAACTATCGAAAATTATAGTTCTACCTTAAGATACATGTGGGCTTAGAATGCTCTAATCTGTCCCTAAGTCCGTATCCATCATCATCATCATCATATCTAACGTAATCATCAGTATTATATAATCTAACGTAATCGAACGATCAACGGAACTTCAACACATAACAAGAGAAGGTAGCGAGAGCAACAAAAACACGATGAACAGGACACACGAAGTTAGTACGCGCAACGATCAGCACGCAACGATAAAACAAGCGAACGTTACGAAGCCACGAAGCCACGAATTCTTACCTTTACTTTTTTTCATTTTCAATTAAATTAAAAACTTAAACTAGTGTTTTCTAATAAAACTTAAACTACATTAAAATTAAATCTTAAACTAGTGATTGCTAATAAAACTTAAACTACATTAAAATTAAACTTATTACTTAAAACTAAACTTAAATTGAAAACTTAATTAACCTAATTATATCTGAAGTGCATATTACTTTATTTTTTTGATTAATTAAATGAATTGAAACTTAAATTTTACTGTGTTCTTATTGTGTTCCCCTTGCCCTCCCCCACATACATGACAAAAGTCACGTTGTAAGGTAGAACTATAATAAACGCAAGCTCACGGCAGTGGTCGAATGAAAATCAGCGAATACAAACAAAATATATATCACGCCCATAATGTCCTTTTATTGGTTTTCATTGACTTTTGCTTTCGGAAGGGAAAAGAACGCCTCCGAGTACCTTTACGGAAGTGAAACTGAAATTTTTTGAGGTACGAGAAAAGAGAAAGAGTGAATTATGCCTTAGTTTTGATTTTGACAGTACAGAAAGATACTTTTTATTGGCTTACATTACATCTGCTTCTTACAGCTTCCGACTGTTAAGAATCTTCCAAACCAGTGCGAATCATTCGTTGACCACAACGTAAATGAAAACAGCACGTTGTTGATGTAGTTCGTCCTTGTCAACGAAAGATTTGCATTGGTTTGGGTGAGACTTTATAGTTCTACCGTAATAATTTATGAAAAGTAGATTTCCTAAAGGCTCTTCCAAACCAACACGAAATTAAAGCGAATCATACGCAACGATACAAAATATGAAAGATCTCAATACTAAAACACAACAAAAAACTATCTTTGCGATGGCTTCGCTATAATTTCGCGTTGGTTGGGCAGAGCCTTAATCGTTGAGTAAATGTAGACGTTCTAATAATTTTTTGTTTGTATAAACTTCGTTTTAATTCAAAACTTTTATCACCAACTATTGGCAATGCGATAGTTACAGAACACATTCAGAGCTATTTTAATTCTCTGAGATATCATTTAGGTATATCATGTTTCTAAACATGCCTTATTCTAAAAGTCACAAACAAGGCGTGTCTCTAAAAGTCACAATGACTTTTGGATAAGTTTAACCAAATATTTGGTTAATTTTCCGCAGCAAAATCCTTGGATAAGATTAACCAAATTGTGTGAACCATTTCCCATACAAAATTTGACAGTTAATTAACCAAAAGATAAACTTAACCAAATCGTAAACTTATCTAGTGTTTTACGAAGTTGCATGAATACCCCTATTGTATTGTCATCGGGCCTCGACAAGTGTGCAAAGTTTGAATCAAATTCGACCGTTTGAAGTGTCCCAGCAGGAAATTTGCTCCTCAATGACAAATAAAGGTGCATTCCTCGTCGAAATCATCTGTCACATTCATTGAGGAGAAGTTCTGCATTGATTTCATTTATTGAAAGTCATGCAAAAGGTAAGTAGATTGCCATTCCAGTTGCATCTTCTGCTTTGCTCTTGAAAATAGGTAAAGAAAATACGAAACAAAGCAATAACCTTTTTTGACATCATAAACTCAAATGAATTCAATACTGAACGGGAGGGATATTTCCTGTACACACAGAAAAAAAACGAGGTAAAATCAACAAAAACAATAATGACTCAACATATTTTGCCCAATGTTTTTGCTCCAATGAGCATTCGTTTTATTTTAACATGACTTCTGTATAAGAGAAATCAATATTACATCATGTTGAAATGACATTGTTTTTATAGTAGAATCAATATGTTTTAATTTTGAAGTAATATAAAAAAAACCTGCAAATAAAAATGGAATCCATAACAAATGAATGCTAAACAATACGATTTCATGTAGAAGTACCGCGATCATCATGTTGAATCGCCATGACCATCATATTAAATCTTTACTACCATCATGTTTAATCATTATTATCATCATGTTAAGCCATTTCTATTATCATGTTGAATCACCATGGTCTGAAAGTATAGGAATAGGAATTCATTATATATTTATTTTATTTAAAAATACTTTGTGATACTTACTGAGTTTTGAACTGGGAACCTTCCGCACACGGAGATAGCACTCATCCACTGGGCCAATTCGCTACGCAAAAAACTAGTGCCAAACGTCAACTTGAGGTACTTTGACTTGGAATTAATATGTGAATCATTTTATTTTAAAATAATAGAGCGGAGTGACTAAATATAATTCAAGTTAAAAGTTTAAATGAGCTCAACTCCTTATTGCGTTTCGTCCAGGTACGATAGTTGGGCTCATCAGTTAGATGACTATATCGTACCCTTCTAAGACGCAATTTTGTATCGATGTTTACCGACTAATATAAAAACTCAGCATTCAAAATACTGATAATTTTATAATTCTAAGGGAATTTCTTTAAATTCAGACACTTCATTTCAATGCCAACTATCGCACCTGGGCGAAACGCTATATGGAGTTGTGTTTAATTGAACTTTTAACTTGAATCATTTTATTTTAATTCTATTTCAATGCTAAAATGTGTTCAATCATATTATTTCAACAGGGTCTCACACATGAATTAATTTGTAAATGAAACCTTAATGATTTAATAATATTTCCCTTTGAATACAAAACATGTTGAATCAAAATAAAAAACAATGTTTGAGTGTATGTCTGGTTATTTTTACATCAAAACGCTTTTTTTGACATGAATTTCTTTTAACTTGGAATTTATATACGAATAATTTCATTTTAACACAACTTCAAAGTTAAAACAAAGCGAAAACTGAATAATTTTAAATAAAATTCCTGTTTACTTGTTTTCAATTTTAAATTAACAGGACTAAGTCATAAATTAATGTTTTGAAATGTTAAAATAAAATGAAAACGTATTAAATCGAAATGAAATCCAATGATTGAAAAATTCATCCTTTTTATCGAAATAAATAATTCGTCATGTTGATTTTACATTACGTTTTTTTTCTGTGTGTACCTTTTCAGTGGTTATTGCAATCCACACAGCATTGCGTGTTTTATTCCTGCTATGCGAAAGAGAAAACAACTTTTTCTTTTCTTCCGCATCAAAAAGTTGAATGAATTCTATATAAACCGTGATGCGAAGATTTCCTGCATACAAAATTATGCATCCTTTCAGTGGTTTGTCTGAATTGTTACGGTCGTAGCTGTAGGTAGATACATATTTCTTTTTTCTGCCTGTTGAATAGATATTTGACCTGAAACAAAAAATTCCGATGCGAAAGTAAACCTTTTTTGTTTTGGTTTTCCTCGATCGGTCACGTGAAATTTCTTTGTTCTAGAATATTCTAGAATAGATTTTGTGATCGAAGAGAAAAGACGTATATTTTTTAAGTGTTTTTCAATCAAATTGATAAACATGTTCCTATTTGATAAAATTATAACCATGACCCAGGAGACTAATCATATTCACCTAGGTAATTATATTTTATATTAGATAGATTCACAGTACACATATTGAAGGTAATATCATTAGCGTTTTAATTTTTGTTCAGTTCTGCGCATCCATCAAAATCAGTGAAAAATGGCGAATCCCGTGACCCAAACTCGTTAAACGTCAAAATTTGTTGTGTGTTATATGTTCATTTGTTACTTCTGTGGCCACAAGGAAAAACAACATAAGTCGACTTATGTCAAAATTGAGTTTTTTGTACTATATGATGCGCAATATGCGATTCTATTTGCCATATTTTTTTCGTATTTTTATCTTTTACCGTTTCTGAGTTATAGCCAAGGAAAAAACAACATAAGTAATTTTCATCTAACTTTGCACAAGGAAAAACTGCATAAGTACAATACTAACAGTTAAATTTTCTACTTATGCTTTTATGCCAAAACAGCAAATCAAACCAACACAAGCATAAGTAGACATGTGTTCTTTTTTCCAAAACTATAAAATTTTCTTTTCAGAACATAAGTGAACTTGTGTCGTTTTTCCAAAATTTATTTGTGTGTTATACGAAAATAACTTGACTTGTGTAGTTTTTCCTTATTCCTTTTTTGTAAGAAGACTGAACACAACTTAACTTATGCTGTTATTCCTAAAGACGTTACTAAAATCCTAGAAAATAAGTATACTTGTTCCGTTATTCCGAGAGCAAAATAATGTCCAATGTGTGACTTATGCTCTTTTGTTCTCATAAACGTTCTGTGCTGGTAGGTTGCTGTGTCGCAGTTTTGTTACGGTTTTTATCTGTTTTAACTGCCGTATGTGTTAAAACTAAACTTAAGTTGTGAATTGTTATTAATGTTGCTGTAAAGAAAACTTATTATATTGCAAACTTAAAAAAGAAGTGTGAAATTCATTTAAATAAACAAATTATGTCACGTGGCAGCAGATTTTAGCTTAGGCCATCAAGAGAGCTTCTGCTCTAAGTGAAATACATCATGTTTCTGGAAACACAAACCTTATAATCTAAATCTGTTATTTTTTGGATGTATTTAATATCGTTTCTGTAACTTATGTATATATGGCAAACTATAACAAGTGTTTCGAATTTAGGTCCTATTTTAGTGTTAGTAAAAATAATTTACCAAATCATTCTACGAACAGTTAAGAAAAAATATAAATCCTAGATAGTTAGATAGATAGTCAGAAAGATTCGGTGATCCAAAAACGACTTCATCAAGAAACGTAGATATACAATTCGATGGACCTTCAGGATGTAAGTTCAAAATGTCCGATCGTTTAGATTATTATTCTGAATATTATATTAAATAAAGAGCATTGGGGTAAGGTCCTTGAAAATTCTGTTGAGAAAGTTTCTTTGAATTCAGCGGTGGAAATGCATGTTTCACCAGGGTATATTGGCAATTGTGAGCCAAATGAATCACCTACTACTGAAGAAGGCGAAAATATTGCTGGACCTTCAAATATTAAAGTAATAAAAGAAACTAAAAAATATCGTCAACAACAAAGAAATAGAGGTTTACCATACGATACTGAAAAACAAAAAACCGTTCGGGCCAGAAAACTAAAACCACTCTCTTCATGTAGAAACAATTGTTGTAACAAAATATCGCTTCAAAACCAACAACTATTATTTAATAATTACTGGGCTTTAGGAAATTACAATGCAAGAGTTCTTTATATTAATTCACTTATTTGCTTGAAAGAAAAGTCTACATCAAAAGCAAAAAAGATCGGAGTTAAGCAGAAAAACCGAAAACTTACATGTGATTACAGTGTTGAACTTTCAGGTGAAAAGATTCCAGTGTGCTAAATTTGTTTCTTGAATTGTTTTGGTGAAACAAATGGTTTTGTGAGAACCATAATAAGTAAGAAAATGAATTCTCCTTCCACAACCTTAGTTGATAAAAGGGGAAGCTCTAAACCCCCAAATGCACTCTCCACTTTAAAACAAGAAGAAATAAAAGGTCATATTTTGAAGTTTTCAGCGTATGAAAGCCATTATACGAGACGGGATACATCGAAGAAATACTTACAACCTGGTTTAACAATATCTAAAATGTATGACCTATATTCTTTAGAAACTGAATCGCCCGTGAGTTTGTCGCAGTACTCACAAGCTTTTCATGACCTGAATTTAAAAATAAAATCACCCCAGCTTGATACGTGCGGATCATGCGATAAGCTAAATCATAAAATATCAGCCATTGACAACCTAGATGAAAAATCAAAGCTGACAAGTGAGCTGACAAGCCATCAAGAAAAAGCTGATTTTGCTTACGCATGTAAGAAAAGCGACAAATCTCTGGCAAAAACAAATAAGAATGTTGCAGCATATTGCTTCGATCTTCAACAATGCTTACCCACCCCATTTTTGAAATCGAACATTGCCTTTTATAAGCGCCAATTATTGACTTATAATTTAACCGTTCATGATTTAGCAACTGATCAACCATATTGCTGTATGTGGCATGAAGGAGTGGCGAAGAGGGGTGGTAATGAGATGGCATGTTGCCTTTTTAAACACATTGACGAAGAAGTTTCCGTTGTTGCCAAACACATTTTTTACAGCGATTCCTGTCCAGGTCAAAATAATTCGCATGTAAGTTGCATGTTCATAGCTGCTCTGGCTAATAGTGAACAACTTGAAGTAATTGACCACAAGTTCCTGGAACCGGGTCATACTCACATGGAATGTGAAGCCGACCATTCCGTCATTGAAAGGAAAAAGAAGAAAACTTCGGCTAAGATTCACCATCCTTGAGACTGGCAAAACTTAATTTCTAGTATAAGAGACAAAAATCCTTTTAAAGTTATTGAAATGAGGCAGACAAATTTCCTAGACTTTGCAGCAACTTCCAAAGAAAAATTTACGTGGCGAAAAGTTAATACTGATGGAGAAAAGTATTCATGGAGGGAATTTAGATGGCTCAGGTACAAAAAAGATGAATTTGGTTCGTTGTTCTAGAAAAAACGTGAAGTCAATTCTATTTAAAACTCCGACATCAAAGTAATTCAGAATGTCCCCCCTATTTCTAAGGAAAAAGCACAAGATCTTCTCTTTCTCCTAGACTTTATAGATCCACAATTTCATGGATTTTATAGAAGTTTGGTTGTTGATTCTATAACCAAACTGCCACGAAGTTCACCCAGATGTATATGACAGTGATGAAGACAATGCTCAAGAATAAATAACATATTTTTTTTATTATTTTTAAACAAACAAATATACGCAAAAGAGGATCTCACTGAATTTTAAAAATAAAAAATTAAATATAACTTTTTTAAAATCCTTGGAGTTTTCTTTTTTTAATTGTTGTTAATTTAATTATTACGAAAAAAGTATGCCTACTTTATTATCATTCAGTGTCTTCATCTGCACGTAAGTTATTACTTTGAATTCTTATACGATTTTGACTTATTATTTATATTTTCAAAAAACAGTTTCGGAAAAAGAACATAAGTCGATTTAAACCAGTGCACTGTTTAAATTCTGATTTGGAAAAACAACATAACTCTACTTAAAAAAAATTTGTCTATAAACTCATTTAGGAAAAAAGACATAAGTTGACTTAATTCAGAATTATGTTAAAATTAGAAAAAGGAAAAACGACATAAGTCTTATTTTAAGCAAAATTAACTATTAATTAACAAAAATGTGAATGTTATTAATATGAAATTGAATCTCAAAGTCATTTTTTTTATTTCTGCGTTCACAGTTTATTCATAAGTTGTATACTTTTTTTGTAATCACAAGGCAAACATTCAAACTGCTCTCCTGAAAAGTTGCAAAAACTGACTTATGTTGTTTTTCCTTGTTGCCACAGACTTATTTATTAGCAAATACAATTGTTACAAGCTTTTTAGTGTTTATTAACATTATTTTGTCATGCAAACAACATTCCTTCTTGGTTTTTAGTGTTATTTAAACTATCCTTTTGTGTTTGTTTTCTTTGTTGTTGTTGTAAAACAGCGGATGGGGTCACGTATGGGTGCCATCTTGAATTGCTTTGACAGTTCTCATTTCGGACAACATGCGCAAGATAATACCTTAGATATGTGTAATGTGAGATAGATTATTTTCTATAACTCTTAAAGTCTGTATTCCTCTATTCCTTAGCTCCAAATTGAACAAGTATGACGATGATCATCATTTTTAAGAAAATTGCATCCAAAAAGACGAGGAAGTACTTACTTTCTAAAATCGAACAAACATATACGTATGGTTATTTGGAATAACATTGTTTGTTCTGTTTATCTTTTTTATTTTAGTTACTTTAAAAAACTAACTATCCACTTTTCTCTTTAATATTTTATTAGTTAATAAACTTCTTAAATACATTATACTAGTTGAATTTATTTTATTTTATTCGTCATAAGTCCAGCTTCATTCCAGATGCTTCGCTTCTTTTAATGAAATCAAAGAAGAAATGCATAATGATTTCAGTCACATTTTTTCTCCTACGAAAACATCCCCTCACAGTTGACCCATTTTTCATGTATTCATTCGCGTTGAAGAAAGCATCACATAACGAGAACCATTTTTTTCTGATAAGAAAATGAAGTTATGAATTCGAAAGTGCCATGAGCATAGTGATTTCATTACAAAATATTCATGGAGAGAGTGTGTAGGTACTTCCTTCCAATGACAAGCCCATGTTAAATTCATGATAGGATTCCCTAGGAAATTCATGGGTGCAGCTCCTTTTCCGTGAGGAAAAACCTACTTCTTCAGTAGTGAATTTTTGGAAATATCCTACTGGGGTGTCAAAATCACGTCCAAAGACTCCGTTACATACACACATACCTACATACATAAATACAGCCGGAACCCTGCAGGAAATATCGTCCTCAATGAAATGTATTGCTGAAATAATCAATGAATGCACTTGCCAAATCATAAAAGAAACGACATGCAATGATTTAGTAGGTGAAGAGTAATGCAAAGTTACCTCAGTTCGTAGCTTTGGATCCACTTTCTGCTTTGTGTTTATGAAACAACCCTTTATTTCGGTGAATTTAAAAGGGAAAACTATTTGATGAAAAAATTGAGGAAAAGTAATGTACAAGATCCTCAGTTCATTGTTTGAATCCACTCATATCTGCTTTGTGAAGTTAGTGTTCATGGCGAGAACAAAAAGAAACAAATGTGAGTGAAACTCATGGTGAATTGTAATTGATAATTTCAACGATGAATAGTAATGCACAAAGTTGTTTATGATTTTTTGGCAACTATAAATTCTCATTTTGTTGGATACAGTTCACAGTGACTTTCTGTAAAAAAAGTCCATGTAAGACCAACTGAACTCAATAGAAATTGCGTTAGCCGAAACGCCAATACCTTTTGATTTGAAATAGGAACTGCTTTTTGGTTTGTTTTCATCTTAAAAGTAAGGATACATTACTAATTGATTAAACAAGCATTCCTTGTGCTTAGCTTCTATTCCTGGAGTCCTGGAGGAAAAAGCCGGGGATTCCCCGGTGAATTTTTGAAAATTTCCCACTGGGATTTAATAAACAATACAAATGGGAGGATTTAATTGATGAAAAAGAAACTACCACTAACCTGGTGATTTCATAACTGAATTTTCATTAGATTTTTCATCGAAATTATTGAACTGATGAATAAGCTAAATCCCGTATGTAGTGAATTCACAGATTATGCAATCACCATGTTTTTCATCACCTGGGTCGGTGAATAAACAACTTCCATTGAAGTAGTGAGTTCGTTAGTGAATTTTCATCGAGAAAGTGGCATGTGCTTCCCGCCAATGACACGCCCATGTTAAATTCATCAAAGGAATAAGCTGAAAATTGGCAGGTACAGCTTCCATTCCTCAAGGAAAAAGCAGGTTTTTCCTCAATGATTTTTTTATTTTTCCCGCTGGGAACTAATAAAAGCGTATACTAAGTTTAGTTTCCAAGGTATACCGGATTGAAAAGCGACCAGTAACGCAAAGGTCAATTTAGCAGAATTTTCGATCCTAAGAATGCGTATGGGCCAAACAAACATATTAAACACAGTGGCGTAGATAGGTGGGGGATCAGGGGGATATATCCCCCCCCCCATTGGGATCGATAATTGTTCAAGATAACCAGTCATGAACCAAATAAGTTAAAGAAACGCACTCAAAGAATGGATTTAGACTTGGTCCAAGCTATGAATCTCGTCAAAGATTTAAGGGATCAACTAAAAATTAAACGGGCAGAAAATGACTCATTTTCGAAAGTGTTTGAAGATGCAAAAAAAAATAGCTGATGTCCTTGACATTGACGATAAACATAAGAGAATAGTGAACCGACAAAAGAATCGTTCGAACCCTTTGGTTCAAAGTACAGAAGAATATTTTCGTGTTACTGTTTTCAATCCTTTTCTCGATTTCTATGTGATGGACCTTGGAGAAAAATTTACAAACCATGAAAACATACTAGAAGGGTTTTCGGTTCTTTTCAAGGATTCTTCGTCTGAAATAGACAAAGCAGCTAAAAAATTTAATGAAACTGTTGAGTTTTACCAAACATATTTGACTGTCGGACCATCTTCTATTCTTGAAGAATAAAAAACTTGGAAGAGATATTTGAACCGAAGGAATAATACTTCCTATAAGAACTCATTGGAAGCGCTCGATAGCTGCTCCGAAGAAAGCTTTCCTTATATATATATTTTATTAAAGATATTAGCTACACTACCGGTTTCAACGTCAACTCCCGAAAGAACTTTCTCCAGTTTAAAGAGAATAAAAACAATACAAAGAATTATGACCAACGAAGTGAGATTATTAAAAATATGTCTATTTTAATAACAGTGTGATAAGATTTGGATGTTTACTTATTTGCAGGATCGTTTGGATGGTTTGGCTGCTCTAGCTATTCATCGCAAAATACCGATAACAGCAGACGAGGTTATAAGTGTCTTATCTAAAAAGAACAGAAAACTGGATTTTATTTTGTGATTTATTTTTTAAATTAATATTATTTTACTTACTTTACCAATATTTATTCTAGTTCATATTCAAATTAATGCGTATAATATATTATCTTTAAAAAATATAATTTTCTTATGGCATATAAATAATGAATTCAATGAAGTCTTGTTATTTGTTTTTTTTTTAATTACACTAGCTTACAAACTTTGGGTCATGGTAGGGTCCTTCGAAAAAATATATTTTCTAGACTAATTTTGGGTCACTGAACACGAAAATCAAAATTATTTTTTTCCAAAGAAGCGTTTGCGAGATATGCGCAAAAATCATTTTCTCAACAATTTTGT